>PVKA01034371.1:0-23528 GCA_004027165.1 Ctenomys sociabilis
AAAAGAAATAGGGGGGAGTACAGTAGGTCCCTATTAAGGAACATTAATCTCAAACTCTCACATGTGTACTGTATAAAACTCACTCTGTCAGCATACAATCCTATGTGACTTATGAATTCTCCTGGAATGGAACTTGTTCCTAGATCAAGGTTTTACACCCTAATTTGACTATTTTCTTACCTCTGCCAAATTCCATTTTTTAAAAAAGGAACCATTTAAGTCTCCCACTGTGATAGAGTGCTTCCTTCAGCAATTCTGACAAGGGCCAAAAGATATGTGTAATTTCCTCACTCATTTAGAGAATATTTTAGGACCTAGAATAGTCCAGATACTACATAAAACAGCACAAAAATAAAGACCAATAAACATTCTCTGCCCTCAAAGAACTTCACATTCTACAGAAAGGTATCACTAACCACCTCAAAACAGCTTAAAACAGAAAGTTTAATCTTTAAACACTGAATATGTCTAACTGGGCTCAGCAGTTAGACATACACCTGCAGTCCTAACACTAAGGAGATATAAGTAGGAGGATTGCTAGAGCCCTGAAATTTGAGACCAGCGTAAGAAATACAGCCAAGTTTTACCTCAAAAATATGCTTTCTCTTAATAAATATCTTTGGGGGCGGGGAGATGGCTCAGTGGAATAAGCGCTACCTTGGTAAGCACAAGGGCCTGAGTTAAATCCCTGGTTCTGCCAATTAAAAAAATAATAATAATAATAATAATAAATATTTTTGAAAGGAATACACCTTTTTATATCATACTGCGTGGATGAAAGAGGTGGGAATTACAACATTTTTAAAAATCATTTAACAACAAGTGCAAGGGCCTGAGTTCAATCCCTGGTTCTGCCAAAAAAATTATTTAACTGAAGGACTCTATAATGCCTGCTAATCATGTAGCAGTCCTGAGACCCTGAAACAAAAACAGATGTGATTGTACTGTCTCTACCATTTGAAAGGTCAATAAACATTACAGTGTTCCTATGATATTTCTATGCAAAGATCATACTATAACCCAAAATTGCTTCCAATTGTTTTCATTTCAAGGCACATTTCTAGATCTTTCATTTTCCCCCGAATATCTAAGATAAAGACAAGCCCAGTATTGTTCCATTGCCACTATTAAAAACTAGCGCTGAACGGTAAGGTATTATTTGTAGAGATAGCACTTTAAAAAACAATACATAAAGACATGGCAATTTAGTGAAATCAGATGAGAATGACATTAGAAACAAACCTCAACAAAGTAATGTGGCTCTATGACACAACTTAAAGATTATACACACTCTAGAAAACCTGTAAGTTTGACTCTGAATAGAAGTGGGAAGATGGGAGCAAAAAAAAAAAAGTGCAGTTATAAGGCAAACTGGCTGGGAAACATAACCTCAAATTACTTTTAAAACTTTACTTTTTTTAAACTCTAACTTTTGGTCCAGGCTGGTCATACCTGTTGAGACAAGAGAATCATTGAGTTTGAGGCTAGCCTTGGCCAAAAAGTAAGCTCAAGGCCAGCCTAAATCGCATGGCAAAACCCTGTCTCAAAAAAAATGTTTTTTTTCTTTTGGACTAACATATCTTGAGTGTAAAAAACCATAGCCTTCAATAAATGCTAAATATATTTTCTAAATTTATTCTATGGGGTAAAGAATATCATAATCTAAAAACATCAACTAATCTGTCTACCACTACCTAAAAGTGACTTTTTTCCTTATTTTCATTACATTGTAAATTAAAGATAAATCTACTTAGCAAATTTTTTTTAATCATTTCTTTATTTGGTACAGGGTCTTGCTACACAGTTCAGACCTACAGTGATCCTCTTGTCTCAGCCTCCCCAGTGATGGATTTAACAGACGCGTACCATCACACTGGCTTTCAGTGCTAGCACAGGGCACCTGGGACTGGTACTGCATGCATTATGGGGATCGAACTTGGGTCCTTATGCTTGCTAGGCAGGCGACCACTGAGCTGTCACCCCAGCCCAATAAACCTACTCTTAACTGAATTATCAACTCAAGTCTTTTAGGTTATATGTACATAAATGTTATGCAATAGCCAGAATTTATCATTTCCTTCCCTTTCAATACTACTTTTCCTCAAGATAGCTTTGTTACAAGATTTCTCCAATTGTTTCACACAAATCCAACAATAAAGAAAAAGAACAATATCCACAAAGAATATTCATCATGACACAAGTACAAAATAAATATCTCATTTGAGGTCAATATGAAAATACTATATTAAACACCACTTTAAAGCACACTTTTTTTTTAAGCAAAGTAAACATTTTATAGCCTGATTACATTATCTATATATGATTATGCTCCGAAACTGACACCTGTCTATATGGTAGAAAAGGAAAGGCAATTTACTGCATCATTACATGCCATTCATGTCATAGAAGAATATAATTAATATCTAAAATAAGGCTAATACCAATGTATATTAAGGTAGAAAAAAAGTAGAAATACACAAACTCAACGCCTACGCAAAAGTTAAATCTGTGAAAAACACACAGACCTATATCCTTCCATACTATCCTGGACTACAAATGACTCGGTTTACATTACTTTTTAAGTTCACACTGGTATGGACAGACTACTCTTGTCAGGTCAGTGCTGAAAGAAAAAGGTGGGGTGCTGAAGTTCAGGTAGCCTTACTGCAACTGCCCTACTGGCTTTTCCTGAAGACAAGGGAAGGTAAATGTGCTCAACAGTTACCGTAGCATGTAAGCACCAAATTCAAGATGGTTTACAGGTACTAACTGGGCTACTCATTTTAGTACACCTGAGAATTACCCATTACAGAATCAGGAAAAAAAGAGTTTTATGTTACTATTTTTTTGTGTCGCAAAACAGGCTTAAATGTTCACTGTACAAAGATTCTTTTCCCACTGCAACACTACATACAATTTAAGTTAATATAAGTTGCTTATATGTGAAAAAATTAAATCAATGCTAGACTTCAAAATGGAAGTTTTTTTGGTTTTTGAGGGCTTTTTGATAGACTTGGGAATTGAATCCAGAGCCTTTGCACTGAGTTACATTACCGGACTTTTTTTTTCTTTAATTTTGGTTCAGTATTTCACTAAATTATCTTGGATCCTCCTGCCCCTGTATCCCAGAGTACTGGGATTACAAATGTGCACCACTATGCCTGACTTAATACTGAAATTTTACACCTATATTTCTCCTAGTGGAAAACTCAGAACGATTAGAAAAGTATTAGCTAGTATTTATTCAGCAAAATACCATACTGTGATGCATTCTTTGTGTGTATTATCTCATTAAATCCTTAATAATCTTAAAAGGCAGGAACTCTTTTTCTATAAATTGAAGAGATATAGATAATCGACTTAAGGGTGTCAGAGGTAGACTTCAACCCAGAACGTATAACCAAGGCAACTGGGAGGAGAGGGAAGTGGGAAGGAAAAAATCACGGAAACATTAACTGCCAGTATAGAAAGGCATGCTGTTAACTAGTAGCAGACAGCTTATCCCTCTACCCTGTAAGAGCCTTTTTCAGTCCTATCTACATATTAGAATCACCTGTGGGATGTTTCCCAAATGATTTGGGAGTAGAACCCTCACTCAAAAACTTGGCCTTCAACTGGCCTGGGGAGGGTCAAAAGACATGGGCATTTTTAAAAAAAAGTTCCCAGATGGTTGTAATGGGCGGATAAAATTCAAAACCAGTAGTAATGCCCTCTGTTAACCTAAAGTAGTCAACTGTAAGCAACCTTACCACCTACTTGATTCTTAGCACTTTGACTATGTTTTCCATTTATGCAACAAACTGCTTAACTTTCTCCTCCAAAACTGGTAATATGACAGCTACAGTAGAATCTAATTACTTTATCTACTTTTTTTTGTGGTGCTGATAAACCCAGGGCCTGCTAAGCAAGCTACTGAGCTACATCACCAGCCCTAGTTTGAATCTTTGAAAATAAAATTTTGCTAGTTCTTCTTTGACATAGTAATGTAAAAGAAAGGATAGGTAGGATGAAAAGTTTGTAAATTTCTTCTTTAAATACCTACGTACTCCTCAGTTTTAAAAAAGTCCTGACTCAAACTAAATTAAATGACAATTTTTGCCACTGAAAACATTGTGACATGTATTAAAAACACTATGATATTTGTTTATATTTCTTAATTAGGCTAGTGATGATACTCAAAACACTTAATAACTGTTATTGTGGTAATAGATTCCACCGTCTTGTCATTGTACTGTGACAGTGATTATACAATGTTTTTACCCTGTTAAATCACCTGAATGCTGTATAAACTAACAGATGCTAAAGAAATCAAAACATTACATAAGCATGCCCAAACAACAATATGGCTGGTCACAGAATGTACTAAGAAATGCAAGGACTCTGCTATCTTATACAAGAAATCATTTACTGTTTTCACTAACATATTCACAGCACAAGCCACTCTGTACCAATATAATGAAAACTGTTTCAGACACTCTCAGACTTGCTGGTGCTTTTACTACTAGTGAGGTGAAGTACAGAGGTATATGACAAGTAAATTTCATCTATGATTCAAACAAGAAACCTAAAATGAAAGAGTAAGTTATACAAAACTTTGGACTTCTCTGAGAAACATTACAAAACTTCCTGCTTTGGGACAGCTTATTATTTGGTGCAAGTCTTCATGTTCCTTATTAGTCATGACCTTTCAAAAAGCTTTCATTTCTTATTGTTTGCATTACACTAGACTTTCGACGTTGGATGGAGAAATAGAGGAACCCTTATCAAACGAAAAAAGCCAACAGAGAATTCATGCCAGAAGAACAACCTAAATTATAGACTGTCGATTTCTTAAAAATTCAACATTAAGTATATGTATCTTTGTGACCATCTTAAATTTAAGTTCATCTGTATATTTCCATCATATACAATCACAGGAACTTAGGTTAGTTCCGCAGATATTAATTGTTAAGAAACTGGGAACATCTGTGGGTGGGTGTGAAAGGCACTGACCACGACAGTGAACCGCACCACTGACTGTCACTGGGGTCTTGCACTTTACAGGTCAGGTCTGCGCTGTCACTCGGGTCCAGGGTAGAGAACCACAGAGTAACCCGACGGGAAATTGGGGAGTCAAGGGGGGGTGGTAAGCTCATGAGTAAATGCACTTCCACCCTGAAGCTTAAGGGCAGACCCGAAGTAAACCTGACCTCCTGGGATCCCACACATCGCCCAGGACCGTGGGGCCCAGGGGACCTGTGGCAGGTTCGGTCCCCACTGCGAGACCCACAGTGGAGAAGAGGCGAGCTCTCAGCTCCTCGCAGACGACCCCGAAGGCCTGGACCCAGGCCGACCGCCGAGGAGCGCCCTCCCGCTCGGCCCGCACCCCACGCCCGCCCTCCTCCGGGCCTGCCTTACACGGTGACGTGACCCGAGCCGCGGACCACCACCGGGTCTGGCGAGTACTTGAGCAGCTGCTCCTCCAGGGCCCGCTCCTCGTCCTCCTCCTCCTCGTAGATTTCGTCGAAATCCGCCATACTGCGCCCGCAGCCCCCGGCCCGGGCCTGACTCCAAGGGCTGGAGCCGGGCACCGGCTCGGCGAGCAGCGGCGGCTCCGAGGCCGCGGAGTTCGCCCCCGGCTGGCTCGGCTGCCCGGGCTCCCTCGGCTCGGGCTACTGAGGAGCGGGGATCCGGCTCGCCGCCGCTGCCATTACCACCCGCAATAACAACACAATGTCAACATCCGCCCAGGGGCCGACACCTCCACCAGCGCCACGGACGCCGCAGCAACTCAGGCAACCACAGCAACACCCCGAGCCACCCGCTGCGAGAGCAGCCGGCTAGGGCATCGCGAGACTTCCCCGGCCAGCGGGCGCGAGCGTGGGAGGGCGAGCGGCCGCGCACGCGCAGTGCTCCCGCTCACTGCCGGGCCGGCGTCCCGCCTCCACTTCCACCCGCCGCTCGGTGGGCTGTGTTGCGCGCCCGCTGCCCAGGCCCTGCCCCCACCCCGGCGGCGGCGAGCGAGGGTTGGAGGCGGTGATCTCAGCTTCCAAAAACAGAGCTGGGAGGGTAAATGGGACCTACAGTTCTCCAAAGCAATCCCCAACACAAACAAACAACTGAAAACAAAAGCCCTGGTTGGAATCAACGGAGAATCCATCATCAGTGGGATTGCTGGTTTATCCAATAACCTAATCTCGGTTTTAGTTTATGAGAACCAGAATCAGTACTTTTCCTCTTGACACCAGTAAGACACTAGAGCTAGTCCTGTCCACTGTATTACAGGATTTTCCAAAACATCCCCAAATCAAACACCTTCGTTTACTTCCTTAAATAGTATAGTATGTGAGGATAATGAGGCTGGTATTTTCATTTTCTTAAAAGAAATCTCACCTGTGTGAAACAAAACTGATAAATTTTCTGGATTCCAGAGTAGAATCAGTTTCCTGCCCAATCTCCTTCATCAAATACAATCTATTTTCTTTCATTAAAACTTTAGAGAGCCTCGTTTCACCTGTTTCTTCCGAGAGATGAAGAGAGAAGAAAAAAAGAGTGAGGCAGAGAAGATAGGTGGCTTAATAGATTCTGCTTATGTGCCTAATAAAGGTCTGAAGGTCATCTTGGACCCTCGGTTTTACAGTCAAGAACCTACCCAGGCCTACAAAGGAGGCAGGGCCAGGCTTGGGCTACTGAGGAAAGAGCTCTGGGTAATGAAGACCTGCCACAGGGGAGAAAAAGTTGGTCCTCCTGGACCAGTATCAGCGAGACAAGTCGGCAAGTAGTGTTCACATCTTCCAAGTTCACGTTACATGGGTCTTGCTCATGTAAGTAGGAAAGAATGCAGTAAGAAGTACAAAAAAGAACAAAAGAGGTTGAAGAGCATGGTGAGAAATGCCAAACCTCTTGTTGGAAATAGTTGAAGAAGACAGACACGGTTAACCAAGAAAAGAGGAAGGAAAAACAGTAGGTGTAGCTGATGTGTAGTATACCTCCCCACAGCTGTTTACTCATTCAGCAAGTACTTACTGAGCACCATATGTGGAAGACGTGTGTGTGTGTGTGTGTGTGTGTGAGTGAAGTACAGTCTCTGCCTTGCAGCAACTTACCTATCCTTAAGGTAAGTGATTGTAACTCTCGGTCAAGCGCTCAAATGGTATTCTGGAGCCAGATGTGGTAACCCACACCTGTAATCCCAGCACTGAGAGACTAAGGCAGGAAGATCACTGCAAGTACAAGTCCAGCCTGTGCTACAAAGTGAGTTCAAGGCCAGCCTGAAGTGAACACTACTTGCCGACTAGTCTCACTGATACTGGTCCAGGAGGACTAACCTTTTCTGTCCTGTGGCAGGTCTTCATTACCCTGGAAAAGGAGAGAGAGAGAGAGAGAGAGAGAGAGAGAGAGAGAGAGAGAGAGAGAGAGAGAGAAACAGGTATACCAGGGCAGTATACAGGAGGTTGCTTTGTCTGATATTAATGGTGTGTTCTACAGTGTGACTACCTGGCTTAGAATATCAGTTCTGCCCCTTACTATAGGCCCCTGGACTCTTAATCTCTCTTTCTCAAATAGAAAAATAGTAGTAGTAGTACACCATCTGGGAATACAAGTGTCGCATGGTATCTCTGAAACTACCAAGTTATATCTTCTACACCACTGGGCCATGCCACAGTTAGATGTCTTAATTAATATCTACGATATGCTTAGAAAAGGGCCTGGCATACAGTAAATGTAAAGTGACAATAGGGCATCTTTAAGGCTCCATCCAGTTTGTGGAATCACCCCAATTTTTTTTATTATATAATACTTTGTCATTTACAAAACATATAAGGTATCATTTAATAGGTGTGGTGAAACATGCCTGTAATCCTAGCACTCAGGAAGTTGAGGCAGAAGGATTATCAGTTTGAGGCCGGCCTAGGCTACATTAGTGAGTTCAATACTAACCTCGAGGGCCAGGGAGATGGCTCAGTAGAATAAGTGCTTGCCTGGCAAGTGCAAGGGCCTGAGTTCAATCCCTGATTCTGCCAAAAACAAAACACTAACCTGAACTACATAGTGGTAACCTGCCTCAAAAAAATCCCCAAAACATAAGCTGGCTAGATAGCATTAATGGATTAATGCACCTGCTTAGGTCAGGGTTCAATTCCCGGTGTGACATTCTGGCCCTGCCCCTGAGATGCACTGAGACTGCAATTGAGACTGGGCATGGTGGCATGCTCCTATAATCCCAGCACTTGGGAGGCTGAAAAAACAGGAAGGATCACTACAAGTCTGATCTGTGTAGTGAGACCCTGTAGACCTTGTACTTAATACATTTTTAAAAAATCCCCAAAACAATGACAGATATCTAGATAGACAGATGGATATTATTCTGAGACCCTAGTAAGATAAACCAGAAGATATAACTTGGTAGTTTCAGAGATGCCAGGCGACACTTGTATTCCCAGATGGCTATTCAATGGAGGACAAGCTCCTGAATTTCCTTATGGCAGGAAACAGGAGAGTAGTGCTTTCCTCAGAGGAGTGGCTACAAACAGAAGGAAGAAAGAAGCCAAGAGAGAGAAAGTGCAGCCTGTTCCCACCATGGCCCATCGCCTGTGTGCTGTAGCTGAAAATTCGCCTTTCTATAGAAACAGTGGCCAGGTAACTTAAGTATTTAAGATTATCTAGCTGACAACTTCCCACGGGCAGAGGAAGCCACACACAGTTGCTTAAGACTCCAGAACCAGGGCTGGGGAGATGGCTCAGTAGAATAAGCACTTCCCTGACAAGCACAAGGGTCTGAGTTCAATCCCTTGTTCTGAAAAAAAAAAAAAAAAAAAAAAAAAAAAAGACTCCAGAACCTTCCACAGAGCAGTAGTTCCTGCTTCAGAGCAGTAGTTCCATGAATTTTATCTGAATTTAGCCATATCATTGCTGGCATATTTCCAGAACACTGTGCATTCACTAGGTTCTGGAGGACTGTGAGAACCTCACCCTTATCTCAACACAGGCTCTA
The DNA here is from genome assembly GCA_004027165.1 of Ctenomys sociabilis. Classification (NCBI taxonomy): domain Eukaryota; kingdom Metazoa; phylum Chordata; class Mammalia; order Rodentia; family Ctenomyidae; genus Ctenomys; species Ctenomys sociabilis. Next base: position 8,975 of record PVKA01034371.1, read on the forward strand.
TGTGGGAGTAATGTTCTCATTCTAAGATCTATTCAAAAGAGTTCTTTGTGACACCCACTGGTTACTTTTTTTTTTTTTTTTTTTTTTTTTTTTTTTTTTTTTTTTTTTTTTTTTTTTTTTTTTTTTTTTTTTTTTTTTTTTTTTTTTTTTTTTTTTTTTGGCTCTTCTTTTTCCTGTTCTGAAAACCTGTCAGGACCAGAAAAAAGGTGTGTGAACTGGGAATGAAGCCAAAAGGGTGAGGAAAGATGAGTCAAAGATTTCCCCATAAAACTTGACATAATCCCAAGCTCCACCCCAGCCATCCAGGGTCCAGTTTACTGTGTAATTCCTTCCCCCAGTCTCTCCTAGGGATAAACCATGTTTTCCAGTACTTTTTCAAACCTCCACATTCAGGAGCAGTCCTGTGCCCAGCCAAGTACCCCACAAACACTCCTCTCCATTTGAACTTCCCTTCACACTCCCGCCTCACATGCTTCTGCATTTACCTCCAGACCAAATGGCTTGAACAGAAGAGCACCTCAAGGGCCTCATGAGGCAGTAGATTTTTAGCTTCCTATAAGCCAATTATTTCTGTCTTGCTCTTTGTCCCTTCCATGAACAGCTGCTCTCTGCCATGTGCCACGTTGCCTTGGAGCCAGTTGAGTATGGACTAAAACCTCCACTAACTGAAAAGGTGGTGGTAGGTTTGATGGAGGGAGAGATGGAGAAAAGCAGCCAGATTTCAGAAGCTGGAGGCAGAGTGCATGGCATTCATTCCCAACTAATTCAGATGGCTCCTTAGACAGCATGGAAGAAAGAGATCTTGCAACTGTGAAAGACATAGGCACTCATGCTATGGACCAGACCTGAAGACCAAAGACTGAACAAGTGCTCACCTCCCTAAAGATAAACATCTAGGATTGACCATCACCTTGAGGAAACCAGGAAAAGACACTGATTCAACCGCTACTGGCCACCAGATAAGCTCATGCTCTGTATTTGTCCCCACTTGCTACATGACCCACTTTCCCAATTTGGCCCTGGATTTAATCAATTTTACCTGAGCAATTGTGCTTGTAATTTTATTGGTTAACTGTAATTTTGTCCAACCCCATGCCTGTCTTGCTAGTTGCCATGTTTTCCACCTTAGACCAGCCTCACCTCATGGTTTTGCTCTGTAAAAATCCCTAGGAACAATAGATACCTGGGCAACCCACTTGGACCCCCTTCTGTCCCTCTCTGGGACAGAAGCTATGTTTCCTCCAATAAATATATATTCTGCTCTTAAAAAAATAAAATATAAAGTCCATAAAAACATATCATAGGGGGCCAGGGAGATGGCTCAGTGGAATAAGCACTTCCCTGGCAAGTGCAAGGGCCTGAGTTCAATCCCCGGTTCTGGCAAAAAACAAAAACAAAACAAAACAAAAAAATATATAATAATATCACTATTTCAAAAACTGTTGTGCTATGCTCTGCCTTTAATGAAAAGAAATCATCTTCTGGAATAAATAAATAAATCCTAACTACATAAAAATAAAAGCCAATTATTCCTAGATCTGTTAACCTCCAAGCTCCATCACTACCTACCTGTGATCTGTTTTGTTGTTGTTGTTGTTGTTGTTGTTGTTGTTTTGGCGGAACCAGGGATTGAACTCAGACCCTTGTGCTTGCCAGGGAAGCGCTTATTCTACTGAGCCAACTCCCCAGCCCCTCTGTCACTACCTACCTGGTTGGTCTTGGGCATATTCAACTTTTTTCAACTGCTTTTTCTTCAGCTTCCCATTGAACCTATGCCATGGGGTTGTCAAGGATCAGATGATATAGCGCATGTTCTGTAGACTGAGCTCTATCTTCTTCCAGATTTCTATGTTGAAGATCTAATCCCCAATATAATGCCCCTTGGATATGGGGCCTTTGGAAGCTAATTAGGTTTAGATAAAATCCACGTTGTAGTGAGGGCCTCAAGAAGAGTCACCAAGGAGCTTTCTGTTTTGCTTTTTATGTACTGAAAGATTGCAACAACATGGCTGACTGCAAGCAGAGAAGAGTCCCCATTGCAGACAAATGGGCCAGATCTTGGTATTTTCTAGTCTTCAGAACTACGAGCAATAAATACCTGCTATTTAAGCCACATAGTCTACAATGGAATGAATGTTTATGTATCAAAAACAAAACAAATTTTGTATTTTGTAATCCAAACTCCCAAGGTGATGGTAGTAGGAGGTGGGGGCTTGGACAGTTGATTAAGACATGAGAGTACAGCCCTCATGAGTGAGATTCAAGTGCCTGGAAAAGAGGCCCAGAGAGCTCATTTGCCCCTTGTCAGACAGCAGGGCAGACAGCTGTCTGTGCATAAAAAATGAGCCTTTGTCAGACAGCAGATCTGCCAGGCCCTTGATCTTGGACTTCTAGCCTCTGGAACTGTGAGAAACAAATGTTTGTTATGGACAAGACATCCAGTCTACAGTATTTGTAACAGATGCCTGAACAGACTAAGACACAGTCAACATGATTTTGTAACACATCCCAAGAGGACTAAGCATATAATCCCTAATTTGCCCCTTCATTCATTCATTAAGCAAATTACTCTCAATGATTCCCAGGTTCCAGAAACTAGAGATTTAGCACTAAAGTAGTAGACAAAACATAGTCCCTGCCTTCATGGAGCATAAAGACCACTGAGGAGAGGTAACAGGTGCCTATACAAATATGTAACTATTAGATGAGTGATCCATCTTGTGGAAAAGTTTAGGAGACTGTGAGAGTGGTACATAGATTTAGTCCACTCTGAGAGTTCGGAATTTCTTTCTGGAGAAAAACACTTTTAAACTGATGAGCTAAGCAAAGACGAGGAAGAAGACAGAAGAAAAGCAAAAGGTCCAAACAACAGGAATAGCATGTTTATAGCCCCTGAGGCAGAAGAGAGGATGTATGGTTGGGTCACAGAGAGGAAAGCAGGCAGATTTGAAATGGGGCCAGAGAGGTTGTACAAAGTTGTTGGCCTGTGTAAGAAGTCTGAAACTCCTCCCAAAAGTAAAGATGATGAAGACATGAAGCACATTCCCAAGTGGAAACCCAGCAGTCTGGCCCACCCTTCATCCTCCCGCTCCTTTATCCCACATACATCGACATCACTGCCCCAGGATTTGTGGTAAATCAACTCTTCCCATTTTCTAACTCATGTGATTCAGTTAAGATGACCTTATCCCCAAGTCCAATAGTGGACAAGTGACCTAAAATCAGTCACCTAGTTTGGGTGTCCTGTGTATAAATCATGGAAAATAACACTGCTGCTCCAGTGCCCTAGGATTAAGGAAACACTCATGCACTACCACTATGCAAAAGCTACTGGGGAATAACAGAGATGCTCTTTGGCTCCCATACATCTGCAGTGCAAGAAGATGATCTATACTAGACTGAGAGCATCTTAAGGGTAGAACTTATTTAGGGAAAAAGCAAGTGCTTACATGCCATGTATAGCATCCCAGAAACTGTTCTAAATACTCAGTACTACGAACCCATTTAACCCTTCTAATGCCCCTACATCATCCACATCATTTTTGTTGCTATTTTGTCTGCTATGCAAACTGATGCACAAGGAAGTTGGATACTTTGGCCAAGGTCACACAACTAGGAAGTAGTAGGATCAAGACTTACACAGTGTGTTTCTTCACCACTGTGCCATGTGATCTTAAATCAGGGGCTATTTGGGTGACTTCAACCTCTGTCTTCCCACCAACTACAACAGCTCTCATGAGTGAGATTCAACAGCGGTTAGCACTAAGTGCTAAATAATTATCAGAGCTAAATAAATATTAAATAGATGGCTCACTATATGAAATCGTGTTTTCATTTTTTCTAGGTCAATTTATGATATATAATTTATGATATACATGGCTTCATAGTTTGTTCCAAAATATAATAAATCTATAAAATCTATATGGATCCTCTCAGATTCTACAGTAACACCTATATGTAAGAAATACCTGAACATTATCTAATTTAAACCAACACTTCTCCTTGCTGCTATCCTGTAAGCTCATGAAGGTTGTAGGCAACTCCTAGAATCCTGGACTAATGTGAGTCATCTGGTCTGCAGCAGCCTTCAAAACCATGCATCAGGGGGCCAGGGAGATGGCTCAGTGGAATAAGCACTTCCCTGGCAAGCACAAAGGCCTGAGTTCAATCTCTGGTTCTGAAAAAAAAAAAAAAAAAAAAAAAAAAAACACATGTATCAGGCTAAGCCACATGGTGCTTCCTTTCCTTTCCTTTCCTGGTTGAACACCTCAGTAATTATGTTAAGTAGTATATTGGGCCTATATAAAAATATTTTACATTTTTCCACAGAAGAGGCTTGATTTTTTAAGATCCAACTCTAGGTCTTGGTTATTTTTTCTTTTCCAAAGCCCTTAAATATTGCCTGGACTCCAAGAATCATCTCATACATCTTCATCTTAGTTCTTAGTCCACTCTCTTCAAGAATTAGCCTATGCTTGTGGGATACTCCTTCAACTATGTAGAGATATCACCATGGCAAGGCTTTTTTCCTTGTGCTAAATAGGCTAGTCTGGACTATCTCAAAAAATAAAAATAAATAAACAAAATAAAGTAAAAGACAAAATTGCTTTCAACTGCTTCTCTTAAAATCATCTAAGGGAGGCCAGCCCCATATCCTGAAGATATGCAAGGTGTCCCCTGGAGACCTACAGAAAGGGAGTTGAGGCCACCTACCACTCACCTGAGCCATCCCAAGGCAGACGCTCCCTCACTGGCAAAACTTGAGGTGACTGCAGCCCCATGTAACATCTCAACTGCAGCCTCCTGGAGGAGCCTTTGCCAGACCAGTCACTCTAAACTGCCATTCTTCATTCCTAACCTATAGAAACTGCCAAAAATAAATGCTTATAGACTGGCTGTGTAAACTCAGTGGCAAACTTTTCCCTAGCAAGTACAAGGTGATTCAGTTCCCAGAACTATTCAATTAAATCAATAAGACAGATGAGATGTATGCTTATAATTTCAGCACTTGGGAGGCTGAGGCAGGAAGATCACCTCATAGTCAAGGCCAGCTTGGACTACATAGTGAGTTCAAGGCCAGCCTAAACTATATAGCAAGACTCTGACCCAAAAATTTAAATAAATATTTATTAATAATAATAATAATGTATTTTGTACAGGGTCTCCTCCTGTTTTCAGTCTCACTAGTGCTGGAATTACAGGCATGCCCCACCATGCCTGGGCTTGGTTGCTAGCTCGGTGTGCCTGGGGGCAGGGCCAGTATGGCATGTGGTACCAGGATCAAACCCTGGTCCTTGTGCTTGCAAAAACAGGTGCTTGGTCCACTGAGTTATCTCACCAGTCCTAAATATTTATGATTGATTTTGGATTGTCTGTTCATGTTAGGGATCAAACCCAAATCCTTGAGAATATTAAATAGATGGTCTTCACTGAGCTATATCCTCATGCCAAGAGTTAAATTTAATAATTAAAATCATGCTGGCCTTCTAACATGATTGAGTTAGTTAGTATGCAGTTCTTCTGGGAACTCAGAAGAAAAGTTGCCCCAATATTGTTTCATACTATTTTCTTCCTTCCTTCCTTCCTTCCTTCCTTCCTTCCTTCCTTCCTTCCTTCCTTCCTTCCTTTCTTTCTTTCTTTCTTTCTTTCTTTCTTTCTTTCTTTCTTTTTTCTTTTTGAGACAGGGTCTCACTATGCAGTTCAGGCTGGTGTTAAGGTCACTTTGTAGCTCAGGCTGGTCTCAAACTCACAACAATCCTCCTGCCTCAGCCTTCCGAGTGCTGGGATTACAGGCCTGCACCACCACACCTGGCTAATATTATTTTCTTTATATGCTTTCTTTCAAATTTTTTTCTTTTCTATTTTCATCAACTAGCATGTTTCAATCTCTTTATAAAACTTGAGCTTTTGGGTTTTACCACCACCATCACCCAACCATCCCCTGCCCCCGCCGCCATCTGTGTTTTCAGGAGAGGCATATTTAGTGTTTATAGACTCCTTTTGAGACCAAAGCCTGCTGTTGCTCAGATAAAAGGTTCTTTAAACCAGGCATGGTGGTGCATATCTGTAATCTCAGCACTTGGGATTGAGCCAGGAGTATATCTTTGCGTTTGAGACTTGGTGGCATTTATCAAAATGACATGTTGGATGTAAGAAGTAGGATCTGGGATTATCTAGGGTCTATGAATTCATTTCACTAACAAATTAAAAATCTGTATTTGTGAGTGTTGACTATAGAATCAACATACAAGAAGCATTGTATTTATGAATTCTCTGACATCAGTCTCAGTTCTTCCAGGATTATTAGTCAAAAAGGTTTTGGTTGAGAATTTATTTGCCATATTTTATTGTTCCTAAAATTGTCTCAAGTCAAGAGGGCCAGGGTAAAACTGTATGCTGACTTCACAGGACGTAGGAAGGTCCTGATGGTGCTTGGTTGAGAGCAACAGCCACATTGTAATCAAGAATGATCATCTGCTCTGATAAACAACAGTGGTCACCTACTCATGTCACAAGCCTGTGAATAACATGCCCCCAGGTTGGCAATAGGGCATTAGGAAGGCAGCCATGGGGATGAAATTATAAGGACCTAACAGAGTCACTGTCAGTCCAAGTGAGATCTTTGGGTCACACTGAAGTCTCCTCTCAGTGTAATCAGCCACAACAGCCGTACATGTGCACTTGTAAGACCCAGCTCCTGAGGAGAGATCTCTGGCAGGTTTATCCCTGGATGAATCATCCATCCATCCCTTTGGTAATACACACATTGCCACATTAATGAACCTTTCAGAGAAAACGAGTTGTTCAACTGTCAGAAAACAATAAAGTCAAGTTGACCAGCCTTTCCAGTTCAGCCACTACATTCTTAAATTGTCAGAAACTGCGTGGGTCTGAGTGGAAGATGGCTCCAAGGATGGCTTTGTCACAACAGAAAGGGAAGGGAAAAGGTCTGCATGAACTGGTATTTCTTCACGGCTTTAAAGTTGGTTAAATTGTGATCTACCAGTGAGCAGTTTCTGGGAAAGAGGGACTTAGTAATGTGTGTACACCCTTCAGGTAAGAAAACTGAGAAACATTCCTTCACACTGGCTCTTTACAATACAGCATGAAATTGCCACTTCTGATTTAGCATTTATATCCACTACTTCATATCTAGCATTTCATCTACACTGATTAAAAACATCATCATCAATAACAATTAAAATTCAGTGAGTGCCTATCATTCTCTACCATTATCTCATTTAATCCTTGCCGCAACTCTATGCATGAGTACTGTAATCAGCTCCCTGGCACAGAGGAGAGCAGCTGTTGAGTCAACTGTTCCCTTTCCCCTATATTTCAGCCTGGAATTGTGAGCTGTTTCAGGAGGAAGGGATATTAATTTTTACTAATCATTCAGCAATTTCTCATTATAGTGAGTAAAAATGGTTAGTTTCGTTTTCCTTCCTTCCTTCCTTCCTTCCTTCCTTCCTTCCTTCCTTCCTTCCTTCCTTCCTTTCTTCTTTTTTATGTGTTTAGGACAGGGTCTCATTACACAGATCAGACTCATAGTGATTCTCCTGTTTTCAGCCTCCCAAGCCCTGAGATTACAGGTACACACCACCACGCTCAGTCTCAGCATGCCCCACAAGCAGGGCTGGCACAGCACGCTGAGGATCAAACCCCGGCTCCTGGGATCTGCCTAAGCAGGCACTTTTGTCTGCTGAGCTTATCCCTAGCTTCCTTTTTTTACTAAGTTTTTCATTTTTTTCTTACTCATTTTCTCTCCCTGGAGTAGGTGCCTTTGCCCACAGAAACACCAGGAGCCTTAGCCCTCAGCTGCCCTGACTTCAACCCTTTAGGACTCATTTGTGTTTCTGTAAGTCACTAAACTTTAGTGTCCTCTGAAGTGTATGGAATGCGAGAAATAGTCTTCTGTTTACTTCCCTGGGGTTTCATGAGGATGAGATGTCACATAGCAATGAACATATTTTAACACTAAGTAAACACTGATGTTATTTCTGCTTTTTTCTTTGCCCCTTTTTTTCCTCTTGTTTGTTTTGGCAGTGTTAATGATGGTCCCACAGAGTTCAAGCAATACCCCCAGCCTTTCCTACTTTTTTAAATTTTGAGACAGTGTCTCACTCAGTTGCCCAGGCCAGCCTCCAACTTGTGATTTTCCTGTCTCAGCCTCCTGAATAACTAGATGCAGGCTCCCCTATGCCTGTCTTCCCTTATTCATTTATTTATTTTGTTGTTGTTATTAATAAAGACACTGCATTCCCTTACATATCCAAATGTCTCCAAGTGCTGTAATTGACTACAACAACAACAACAACAAAAAAAAGATAATAGCAATACTGTATTTCTGAAGTTGACTGAGAATTATTTTGTTCTTCCAAGTCTAAACTATTTTATTGGCAAAAGAGATGCATTTAATTTCCTGAATTAACTCATAGTTGATTACATCCTCAAAGGACATATTGCTGACTTTTTTGGAAACAAATTATCACTATGTAGTTCAGGCTTGTCTTGATACTATATAGCCTAGTGTGGACTCATTTGCAACGGTCCTCCTGCCGCAGTCTCCTGAGGGCTAGCATTATGGGCATATACCACCACCCCCAGCAATGCTGGTAATTTTAAGTCTACCTAGTTGAGCCTTACTGGATGCCTCCCTACAGCTTGCAGTCATTCACGCATCTCATAGGTGCTAGCATCACTGGGACCAACATAATATCTTGGAGGTTGAAGCCCTACATTAATAGACAGAATTAGTTTCATAAGGCTGGGTGTGGTGGCCCAAGTCTGTAATCCTAGCACTTGAAAGGCTGAGGCAGGAGGATTGTTGTGAGTTCGAGACCAGCTTGAGCTACAAAGTGAGCTTAAGGCCAGCCTGAACTGCATAGTGAGAACCTGTCTCAAAAAGACAAAAAAAAAAAAAAAAAAAGAATTAGTTTCATAAAAGTGTAGTTCTACAGAAGAGTAATTTATCAGGGATTATTTTTTTAAGGGATTTGGGATTTCACTTTTTGATTTTTCTTTTCTTTTCTTTTTTCCTGTGTGGGGAATTGAACCCAAGGCCTTGTAGGTGTGAAGCAGGCACACTGTCATATCCCCAGCCTAAATATTTGATCTGCCAATCTTTGCTAAGGGAGCCCAGGAGATGTGCCAGGAAAAGGCAAATCTCTTCACTAATGTTATTGGAAAAAAGTGGGTGTCCATGTGTGAAAGAATGAAATTGGACCCTGTCTTACACTGTAGATAAGAATTAACACTAAATGGGGCCAGGGAGATGGCTCAGTGGAATAAGCATTTTCTTGGCAAGCACAAGGGTCTGAGTTCAAACTCTGATTCCACCAAAAAAAATTAACCTTAAATGGCCTGCAGACTTTCTTCTAGGTTGGGTGTCAAATGTCCCCCAAAAGGCCTACATGTTAAAGGCTTGGTCCTGGGGGTGGTGCTATTACAGGTTTAGAACACTAAGAAATAAAGCCTACTAGAAGATCTTTAGGTCCTTGGAGTGTACTCCTGAAGTCATTTCAATTCTCTTTTGCTTTTTCTTGCTCTTTTGCCTCCTGGCCAGGAACTGGGGCCATCTTGCTCCTGCATGCTCATATCGTGATGTAATCCCAAAGCCACAGGGCAAGGTCATACATAGCCTGAGAGCTCCAAATTTTATCACAGTGACAGAACACTGACAAACACACTTATGTAAGACCTGAAACCATAAAACTCCTGAAAGGAAAACATAGAGAAAAACCTCCTGGACATTGGTCTTGGCAATGAGGTTGTGGAATATGATACTAAAAGTACAACTGATGAAAAACAAAAATAAACAAGTGGTTCATCACACTAGAAAGCTTCTGCAGGGCAGAGGGAATAGCAAAATGGAAAGACAAACTATGGAGTGGAAAAAATGTAGAAACATTTTTAAAATGTTGATCAGGGCTGGGGAGATGGCTCAGTGGAATAACTGCTTCCATGGCAAGCACAAAGGCCTGAGTTCAAACCCCAGTTCCGCAAAAAAATAAAATAAAATAAAATGTTGATCAACCTTTTAGTTGATAAAAGGTTAATATGCAAAACATATAAGATGAGATAACTCAGCCGACTAAAGCGCCTGCTTAGGCAAGCGTAGGCAAAGCACAAGGACAGAGGTTTGAATTCCATCCTCAGCACTACAGGCCAGGCCAGCCCTGTCCCCAGCACACCTGTAATTCTAGTGCTGAAAATCTGAAAATAGGAGGATCACCACGAGTCTGAGCTGGTGTAGTGAGACTCTGCAACAACCAAATACATTTTGGGGGGCTGACTCAGGCTGCCTTAAGGGTGGGTGTGGTGTGGCATGTGGAGCTGGGGATTGAACTGCTGTCCCCCAAGCCTGACTGGGTCTGCCCAGGCAGGCACTTAAAAAACTGAGCTAACCAGCAAGCCCTTCAAATACATTTTTAAAAAAGAAATTCATAAAACTCAATCATTTAAAAAAAAATGATTTAAAATTGGACCAAAAAACCATAGCAGGCATTTTTTTTTTTTTTTTTTTTCCTGGAACCAGAGATTGAACTTAGGCCCTTGCACTTACCAAGGAAGTGCTTACTCCACTGAGGCATCTCCCCGGCCCCTACTAGTAGACATTTTTTTAAGGTAGGGTTCCAAATGACTAGCAGGTATATGACTTCATTAGTTGTCACAGAAATGTAAATCAGAACCACAGTGGGCAGGGGAGTGAGCTCAGTAGCACAAACTCCTGCCTGGGAAGCACAAGATCCCAAGTTCGATCCCCAGTACTGCAAAACAACAAACCAAAACCAAAAACACAATGAGCTAACACCACACCTCGTCAGAATAGGTATTATCAAAAAGACAAGAAATATGTGTTGGCAACAGAAGACAAAAGAGGGATGGGGAGATAGCACAGAGACATAAGTGCCTACCTGGCAAGCACAAGGTCCTGAGTTTGATTCCTGGTTTAATATCCCCTGGGGGGGTACTTTAAAAAAGATGGAAATTGGGCTGGGGAGATGGCTCAATAGAATAAACACTTCCCTGGCAAGTGCAGGGGCCTGAGTTCAATCCTCGGTTCCACCAAAAAAAAAAAAAAAAAAAAAAAAAAAAAGATGGAAATTGTTGTCATTTGCAACATAGATAAATCTAGAAGACATTATGTTTGGAAAAATAAGCCAAGCACAGAAAGATAAATACTATGTGGGTTAGCCAGGCAGGGTGATACACTGCTGTTATCACAACTAGTCAAAAGGCTAAAGCAGAAGGATCACAAGTTCAAGGTTATCCTGGACAACTCAGCAAGACCCTATCTTAAAATAAGAAAGTAGGACCAGTTGTCCCACATACCTACAATCCCAAGCACTCAGGAGGCTGAGGAAGGAAAGATCACCGTGAGTTCAAGGCCAGCCTGGACTAAGAGTGAGTTGTAGACCAACCTGAACTACATAATAGGACCTTTTCTTTAAAAAATAAAAAATGTAGTGGAAGTACTAGGGTTGTGGCTCAGTTACAGAGTTCAGGCCCAGAGTTCAATCGCCAGGACCACAGGAAAAAGTAAAACCTGTGTGATCCCACATAGAAGAATTTTTTTAAATTGAATTTATAGAAACAGATTTAAAGGACCAGTGAGATAGCTCAGTGAACTCCTTCAGCAAGTACAAGGACCACAGTTTGATTCCTAGCACCACAAGCTATGCCAGCTCCACCTCCAGGGCAGGCTGAGTCAGCCAGAGTACACCCGTCTATAATCTCAGCCCTGTAATCCCAGCGTTGGGTAGGCTGAAAACAGGAGGATCACTGTGAGTCCAAGCTGCATGAGACCCTGTAACAACCAAATAGAAAGAAAGAAAAAAGAAAAAGAAAGAAGGAAAGAAAGAAAGAAAGAAAGAAAGCCAGCCAGCCAAACAGCTCAGCAGATTAAAGTGCCTCCTTAGGCAGAGCCCAGCAGTCGGGTTTGATCCCTGGAGTGCTGTGCACATCCTGCTCCCAGGGTGCACTGAGACAGTGATCAAGACTGGGCATGGTGTTGCATGCCTATAATCCCAGCTCTTGGGAGGCTGAACACAGCTGGATCACTACAAACCCAATCTGTGCAGTGAGACCCTGCAGACCCTGTAGACCCTTAGTAAAATATTAAAAAATAAAATTAAGGGGCCAGGGAGATGGCTCAGTGGAATAAATGCTTCCCTGGCAAGCACAAGGGCCTGAGTTCAATTCCCGGTACTGCCAAAATAAATAAATAAATAAATAAACAAACAAATAAATAAATAAATAAAACAAGAAAAAAAAATCCTTCTCAACTTTTGGAGGCCTTCCAATTAGCTCAGTTGTTTAAGTGCCTGCAGTCAGGCTCAGGATTCTTTGGTTTGATCCCCAGATCCTCCTGCCTTACCAGACCTGCCTTTAAGGCATCCTGAGCTCCAAAAAAAAACCTTTCTGAAAAAGAAATGGAGATTAGAATGGTGATTTCCAGAGCCTGAGATGGAGGGGCAGAGGTAGGTAGATGTTGGTCAGCACTATCAGCTTTCAACTGAAAGATGAATAAGTTCTGGGGAGTTAATGTACAGCATGATGACTATAGTAAATGATGCACTGCATACTGAGGATCCACTAAGGGAGTACATTTTAAGCATTACTACACACACACATACACATACACACACTAAAGGAAAGAAGTTATGGGGTAGCAGTTCAATAGTAGAGTGTTTTCCTGGCCTGTGTGAGGCTCTAGGCTTAGTCCCCAGTACCGATTGAAATAAAAAAACAAAAACCTCCCGTGAGGGACCTGGGAGATGGCTCAGTGGAATAAATGCCTCCCTGGCAAGCGCAAGGGCCTGAATTAAATCCCTGGTTCTGCTTAAAAAAAAAAAAAAATCTGTGACGTGATAGACGTGTAAACCGACTTGATTATAGTAACCAGCTACCAACTCACAACATGTAACCTGTAGCTTGGAGATGGTTTGGATGTTCCCCCAAGGGTTATATGCCAGAAGCTATACTACATGATGGTGTTGGGGTGGAGGTGTGACTTAGTAGGTCATTAGGGGTGCCACCCTTAGAAGATAATTAATGTAACTCTAGTGGGAGCCTGGTCAGCTCTCTAGAGAGAATGTTGTTACACATGAGTCCACCTCATATGCTGGCCCCTTCAGTGCACAGCTGGGTCCCCTGTCATTCTTTCTATGTTGTGACCCACTGAGGGAGGGGTCTTCTTCACCAAAGGCCAAACAGCTCAGGGGCCCAGTCTTGGTCTTTCAGGCTCCAAAACTGTGGGTCAAAGAAACCTCTATTCTTTACACATACTCAGTCTTGGGTATTTTAGTATAGCAACAGAAAATGAACTATTATATGTATATATTCTTTGAATATATACAATATTTGTGAATTATACCTCAAGAAAACTAGAAAAAAGATATTGTTTTGAACACAGGTCCTGTGTTCAAACTTACTAATTAAGACATCAACCAAACGAACTTTTTGAACCTCAGTTTATAAATGAGGTTTATAAATGAGGATATAATATCCTTCCCCCACTTTATTTTGACAATCAAATGTGAAAATATATCAACATGCTTGTGGAATAGTGTCTGGCATAGCTGAGAACAAATGATGGTTCCTAGTCTCGCCATCTAATAAACTTTAATGAGACACAGTCAAAAGGCCTGTTCAAGTCATCTGTCTCTCTAGGCAACGATGAGGGCTGCTGTGCTAGAGTTTCCTGTGGAAAGATTAAATGTTGTTCTCAGGAATGCTTACATGACTCTCCCCAAAAGTAAATGATAAACTATAGCCCTGGATACATTGTGGAGAAATAAAGCTTAAAGTTGTCATAGACAGAAACATGGGGGGATTGGGGATGATTTGAGTTTTTAGCATTAGAAAGAAAAAGGTTACAAAAAAGCTGCAGTTTTGAGAAATACTTCAAAGGTTAGAAATGAATAGGGGAGTAATGAATAGAGGTGCTGGAAGTGGACAAAGATGTCAGCAGGACAACTCATATATGGTAAGACGGCTCTGTGTGCCACACACCGCAGAGGGTTGCCTAGCTGAAGTGGAGGGTTGGTCCAAAATGTGGTGAGATGAGAGCAGTCAGACAGGCTGTGAGGCGACTGCTGAAAAGCTCACTGCTACAGCTGTTGATAAACAGGAGCGCGGGGCCTAGTTTTGCGTGTTACTTTGGCATTTCAGCCTCCTCTTCTGTCTATGTGGAATCTCAAAGATGAGCGGCCTCCTACCTGCAGATGACTGTGGCAGGCCAATCTGTAAGTGCTTCAGGGAACACCAACATCCCGTGACCTGGCACAGTGTACTGGGACTCTGATTCAGCCTGGGAGCCTGAGCAATGCCTGTGACAATAAGCCAGGGCCAGGCCCCAAACACCTGGTGTCTTCCCTCATGGATTCTTGACATGCTATGTTGTCAACAGACCCTACAGATAGAAAGTTGAGTTGCTCAAAAAATGTTCAAGGTCTCTGCATGGAAGAGGAAGTCTTTTGAGAAAAAAAAAAAAAAAAAAATGGAGACAACTCTGTTTTAAAAAAGGGCCAGGAGATGGCTCAGTGGAATA
>PVKA01034372.1:0-23498 GCA_004027165.1 Ctenomys sociabilis
ATCTGAAGCAAAGAAACAACAACAGAAAAATCATGAGGAACTCAAAGCAGAAATAAGTTCTGAAATCAAAAAAGAACTTTTTGAAGTCATACGATCTGAAATACCGAAACAAGTCCAGAAATATACAGAGGAAATCCAACTTGGAAGAAACACAGCAGAAAAAGAATTAATAACTACCTTTAAAGAAGACATGGATAAATATGCATAACAGTTCACTAAGGAGAAACTTGCCCAGTAGTTTCTCCAAGCCATTTAATTAACAGATTTTTTTCAGATGTCCTAAGAGAACCATATCATAAAATTAACATGTTATTGTTGATCAGTGAAAGGCTTCCAAGTTATTGTACACAGACAACAATATGCATTGTTGCATTTGTAAAACTAGTCTCAACATCATTTTGATCAGTTGGTCACCTAGATAGAAGTTTGTCTTTAACTCTAGTGACACCTGCCTATAAACCAACTTAAATTGTAGACATAAATATTTAAAATAAAGAAGTAAAATGGAAAATTGTTGAACTTAAACAAAACATCTATAGATGTTGCAACCAGTCACAAGTTGAGCAGACAGATGGGCACAAATAAGACAACTGTTATTAGACTAGAGTGCACTCAGATACATTTAGCCAGATCGAATTATAATAACCCTTTTACAGTTTTTAAGTTTGTAACTAACAAGTACTTTTTATAGGTCAGTTAACAAATGTCTTGTAATAAGAATCAGAAGGAATAAAACTCTTTTACACCTGTGAAAGCAAAGTTAATTTTTAAGATGGTTTATCTAATTGAAATAGCCAGCTATATATGCTACTGTAGTTTTAAAAGCCACAGTTGTTTGATAGCCAAATCTCATAGACCAAACTGTTATTTTTATAGCCACATATAACTGTTCCTTCTAAAGGGATAGACTCTTAAAGGTAACTATTTTAGGTGAGGTGTACAGGCCAGGTTGTAGAAAGAGACTAGGTGGCACTCTTTGGAGCTAAGTACATATTCTGAACAGAGGAGAAGGCCTACCAAGGCTCCAATCTGCCGCATGTAGATGTCTGCCTATGAAGTTTTTCTTTCTGTTTTAAAAATAAATAGGGGAAAGAGGGCATCCCTGTCTATCCCTCTTGGTCTGTGCCAAATCTAAGGCATCTATAGATTTAACCCCATTAGCAGCAGCAAACTACAGGTGTAAGAAAGTGGCCAGAACCCCATTCCTCATGATCTCATGACCCTGTACCTGTAAAATTTCTTCTTTTGTAACCTCAGCATAACTCTGCAAATGATGGCTAGGCTGGCAAGATGTCTGGAAAGAAATCATGACATGAGAGAAGCAGTCCTCTGGGAACTATGGCTATGGCTATCTGTAATAACTACTTCTTTTCTTTCTTTCTTTTTTTTTTTTTTTTTTTTTTTTTTTTTGTATTTTACAGAAGGGTCTACAAGGTTTGAGGTTCTAACTGCTAGATCAGACTCACAGTGATCCACCTGTTCACAGCCTCCCAAGAGCTGGGATTACAGGCACACACCACCACACCCAGTCTCAATTGCCATCTCAGCACACCCCGTGGGGGGAGCTGACACAGCAGGCCCAAGGATTAAACCCCCAACCTGCTTGCAGGTGCTTTAATCTGCTGAGCTATTTGGCTGGCCTTCATAATAACTATTTCTGTTATTGAAGAGTCTGTTAGAATTTAACCAGTGACATGAAAATTTTTAACAAGGCATCAATTTCTTTACCTAAGAGAAAAACCCTTAGTGAATAGTATATCATCTACACATTGCAGGACTGTGACTTGGTAAGATTTAAAATAGGCCAAGTCACAGAAGAGAACTTGTTTGAAAAGATGAATCTGAATTAAGGTAATTCAGACTATATTTCCTCTCTTCCACTAAAACTGTAGTTGCAAAATAGTGCCATAATCAATACTTCTTTCTACATTCTACTTTGTCTCTAGGGGGTAGCAGGCCATATGTAGGTACAGGAATATTAAACCATTTTTTTTTATCAATACATGAGGGCTAAATTCCACTCCTTAAGAATACATTTCAAAGTAATAAGACAAGTTGACATTGAGTTTCCCAAAAACTGCAAGGGGAAAGATAGGCATTTCTTTTCATCTCTACTTGTTTTTTATTAATGTGTCCTTAAGGCATCTCCAGGTGATCTGCTCCAGAGCAGGTGGCTGCCATCTGGGGAGTGACCAGAAGATAGGTTGGGCTGGGCTAGCCACCTTTACTGATGCACACCACTACCATCCCCCAAAAACTCAAATTCTTAACTGCAAAGTATGTTTTAAAAAAATACAAGCTGCAACTGATTCCCACTATAATAGTCATGTTTAAGGAAGGAAGCATTGCTGGAAAAATTAAGCCAATGCTCAAGAGACATGAACAACTGCTTTCCAGTTCTTTGAAAGAGAGTCAGAAGAAAAAAATATCAAAGGGAAGATTGGAAATGGTTGGAGCACTTCCCAGCCTGCAAAAGAGGTCACCTCTAGAGAGAGTTAGAGGCAAGTAAATGGCTCAGAAAAATCCTGCCCTGGGCCCTAGAGCAAAGAAGTCACTGACACATTTGTAGTGTCTACCTACTCATCTAGGTGATCCCCCTTAGCAGCAAGACAAGGCTGCATTTTGCTCAAAATCCATTTTACCATTTCTGATATCTCTATATCTGTTACACACTTACGCAACCTGCAGGTTAAAACCTGCACTAATTGTTTGGCAGCCACAACTCCCAAATTAGTGAAAATATTTCCCTTCTCCACACTCATAAATGGTGAGAATCAGGATTAGGAAGGGAAAGAGCCACTAGCTTGGGTCCTTTTTGAGAGTAAGAGGGAGTAAGATAAAAAAGTAGTTTAGAAATTTTCTCTTGAACTAAATGTGTTTTGGTTCTTCAGTGTAAAATTTAGCAAATACCTTCTTCTGGTGTCACTTTTGCTTTACTTATTTTCCTTTTTCTCCTGAAGTGTCAAATGTTTTTCTTATGCAATCACTTTCATCCACCCAAATAACTTTTTTTTTTTTTTTTTGGTGGTGATAGTGGGGATTGAACTCAGGATCTTGCACTTGCCAAGCAAGCACTTATTCCATTGAGCTAGCTCCCTGCCCCCCAAATAACTTCTGAAGCAGCTTCTGTGATTAGCTTAATTTCACAGATGGATGAAGTGACCTGCCCAAAGATTCGAAACCTGGAAGTAGAGGAAACAGGATTTAAATCAGGTCTGTCTAAGACCTACTGAATTCACACTTTGCTGTAAGGAGGGAGAGACACACACAGAGCCAGGAACACAAGGGAGAGACTGAAAATTACTTCTCCCTCTGGAAAAACCAGAAGCTATGTTTTTATCTAGGATAAACCAATCTAAACAAGTGTTGGAGCTGCGTGTGGTGTGTACTCCTATAATCTCAGCACTCTTGGAAGCTAAAGCAAGAGGATCCAAAGTTTGAGCCCAGCATGAGCAAAACATCTCAGTGTGAAGTCTCTAGGTTCAATACACAAGCCCACACACGCTTCAAAACAAAGGAGCTGGTGAAGGATAGGCAAATGGAGATGGAGAGGAGAGGCAGGGGGAAAGTTGGAGCAGTGAGAAAATGGTAGTAACAGGGCGGGTTGTGGTCAGGATATACTGGTGCTCATGAAAATCTGTGGAAGTCAATATAAGGGACTTTTAAAATTAGATTTAGATTTAGTGGCAAAACAAGAGAGGATTGGCCAGTTGCTTGGGACGAACAGTATAATCTTATAATAGGGCTTCATTATAGCAGTTGAGATTAAGCCTTCCTTAAAGGCATTGGCAAGATCAATTTAACATAGCATTGTGCTGCCCAGACAGATAGACATCCTAGGTTCATTTTTTTTTTTTATTAGTACATATTTGCAGTACATTTCTCCTGGGGAGTTGGTACATGTATGTAATACATCTTCATTTTTTTCTTCCCTTTTCCTTCCCCATCCCTCCATTTCTTGGTCTCTTTCCCTTTTGCAAGATATCTGTCTTCCTACATCATCTCATTTATCATTTGTTTTGCTCATTTTAGATATTTTGTATAAGACAGACAGTGTGATATTTAAGCTTGCATGTCTGATTTTTTCACTTAATGTTATGATCTCAGGGTGCAACCACTTTCTTATAAATGGCCCAAGTTTATTCTTCTTCATGAAGATTATGTGTAAATATTACTCTTTGTTTATCTGGACATCTGTTAATGAACATATAGACCACTTCCAACATTTAGCTATTGTGAATTCTGCTGCTATAAACATGTGTATGTATGTATGTCTGATAGGATATCTTCAACTCTTTTGATAAGATGCCAAAAGTGGAATAGCTGAGTTAAATGAAATTGCTAGTTTTATTTTTTTGAGAAATCTACTTACTGATTTCCATAATTGTTGTGCTAGTTTACATTTTCACCAACAATGTAGAAGGATTAGTCTTTTCCTGCTGCCCTGGCAGCATTTATTATTATTATTATTATCATTATTATTATTATTTGATTGTTTATGATAGCCATTCATTCGGGAGTAGGGCAGAATATCAATGTTATTTTAATTTACATTTCTTTAATGACCAGAGACATTGAACATTTTGAGGTATTTATTGGCCATTTGTACTTCTTCTGAGAAGAATCTAATTCCTTTCAGTTGTTCAGTTTTTATTGGTTCTTTTATTTTGAGGGTGGTCTAGTTTTGTTTTGAGTTTTTATATATTTTAGACATTAATCCTCTATCCAAGGAATTACTGGCATAATTTTGAATCACTGGCATAATTTTTCCCCATTCTGTAGTTGTCATGAACTCTGTTGGTTGTTTTCTTTGCTGTGTAGAAGCTTTTTGATTTGATGCCTTCCCATTTGTTGATTCTTGGTACTATTTCCTGTGGACCTGGGGTTCTATTAGGAAATTCCTTGCCTACACCTATAACTTCAAGAGATTTACATATGTTAGTTTCTAGCATATTAAGTATTTCTGTTTTAATATTTAGATATTTGGTCTATTTCTATTTTAGTTTAGTACATAATGAGAGATGGAAAGGTTTCAATCTTCTGCATGTGATCAGTCAGCTTTCTAAATAACATTTAGTAAAGAGGCTATATTTCCTCCAGCATGTGTTTTTGGCCCCTTTGTCAAATACCAGATGGTTTAATGTGCTTTTTGTTGTTTCTACATACAGTTCCATTGATTTTTATGTCTGTTTTTATCACTGTAGCTTTGTAATATATCCTTGAGTCCAGGATTGTGATGCCTGCTGCTTGGGTTTTTTACTCAGGATTCATTCTGATATTCTGGATCTTTTCTGGCTCCACATAAATTTTAGGATTGTTTTGCTTTTTCCTATTCTATGAAGGATGTTGTTGATATTTTATTGAAATTGCACTAAATCTGTATATCAATTTGGGAAATATTTCTCTTTGCTAGTATCTTGTTAAGGATTGTTGTGTCTATATTCATTAAAGAAATAATAAACATATTATCATTTTAGTTGTGTCCTTGTTTTGTTTTGTAATCGTGGTAATACTTCCAGGGATGACTTTCGAAGTACAGCGCTCTTTTCCATTTCATTACCAAGTTTGAGAAGTGTTGGTGTTAGATTTTCCCTGAAGGTTTTGAAGAATTCAGCAGTGAATCCATCCAGACCTGGACTTTTAAGCAATAGGGTTTTTAATTACTGCTTCAATTTCACTGCATGTTATTGGGTTCCTTAGGATTTTTTACATTTTCTTGGTTCACTTTTGGTCATTTGTGTATATTTTCAATCAATCAATTTCTTCAGAATTCTCCCATTTATTGGTGAAAAGGTTTGGGTAGTAGCCCTTAGTAATCTTTTTTGATTTTGGCAGTTTTCACCTGTGACTTCACTTTTTTTATTTCTAATTGCATTGATTTAGGTTTTCTTCTGTCTTTCTTTTGGTTAGATTGGTGAAGGGTTTTTCTGTGTTATTTGTTCTTTCTTAGAATTGACTGTTCAATTTACTGATTCTTTATAGTATGTTTTGGCCCTAATTTCATTGATTCCTGCTCTAATCTAATTTCCTTTCTTGTACTAGTTTTGGATTTAGATTTTTCTTCATTTTCTAGAACACTTAGTATATTGTTTGGTTACTTATTTGAGCTCACTCTGTTTCTGTCTCAAGACTGCTTTCATTGTGTCAAAAGTTCTAGTACTATATGTTCTAGAAATTATCTTATGTCTTCCTTGATTGAATGTATCTTTAGTTTTCATGCATTTGTATACTTTTATGTTTTCTTTTGTTGATTCCTAGTTTCAATGTGCTATGATCTGACAATATGCATGATTTAATTTCAGTTCTTTTGCATTCACTTCATCTTACTTTATTGTATCACATGTAGTCTATTTTGTGGAAAGTTCCACGTGCTGCTGAGAAGAAAGTATTCTGTTGTTTGGTGGAACTCTGTAAATATCTATTAAGTTTGTTCAAAGGTTTTTCTCAACTTTGATTTTTTCTTTTTTTTTTTTTTTGGTGGTACCAGGGATTGAACTCAGGGCCTTGTGCTTGCCAGGCAAGCACTTAATCTACTGAACCATCTCCCCAGCCCTTCAACTTCGGTATTTCTTTGTTGGCCTATTTGCATCAATGGGGTATTTAGGTTCCCCACTATCATTGTGCTATTGTTTATCTGGTCTTCTATGGCCAGGAGTATCTGTTTTTATGAAGCTAGGTGTCCTTTTTGTTCAGGGTCTATATGTCATCAATTGTTATCCTTTTTAGTTAAATTCCTCCCTCAATCAATATGTTCTAGCATTGGCCTATTTGTTCAAGTTGGGGGGTGCCAAGAACCTGCTTGCTTTTGTTGGGGGTGTTGTGTGTCCAATGTGTGCCTGCTTGCTCTGTAAATGGCTTTTAAGATTGAGACACTCAGTATGGTGGTACACACCTGTAATCCCAGCACTCAGGAGGCTGAGACAGGAGGATCATTTTGAGTTCGAGGCCACTCTGGGCTACAAAGTGAGCTCAAGGCCAGCCTGACTGCATAGTGGGACCTTGTACCTTCCCAAATATTGTATATATATTCATATGTGATTTCTCTTCCTGTGATCCTGTTCTGTTAACCAATTATAGTGACCTTTTGCCTTTTGTGATTAATTTTGACTTGAAGTCCACTTTATCTGAAAATAGGATAGCTACTCCTGCTTGTTTTGGGATTCTTATTACATACAATATTTGTTTTCAATCCTTTGATTTTTCAACCTGTGAATCTTCTTTTTTTTTTTTTTTTCAGTACCAGATGTTAAACTCAGGACTTTGCACTTGCTAGGCAGGCACTTATGTTGCTGAGCTATATGTCCCTGGCCCCTCCACCTGTGAATTTCTTTTGGGAGTCAATGTGGGGTTTTTGTACAGTATATAGTTTGATTTTGTTTCCTGATGCATTCTGCCAACCTGTATTTTTTCGTTAAAAAGATGAGGCTATTCATATTGAAATGTATTACTGAAAGCTAACAGCTTATTTCTGTCATTTTTCCTTTTCTTGTTACTGATTTTCTTTTATTACTCTTCTAGTTAACTGCTCACTCTGACTGGTTGTTTTTATTCTTTTAGACTTTTGACATTTTTTGCTTCATTGTTTATTTCTAGGTTATCAAGAATTTTTTAGAGTGCTGGTTTGGTGGTCATGAGTTTCTTAAGGTATTCTTTTCATGGAAAGAACTAAGTCTTCATCAATTTGAAAAGGTAGTTTTGTAGTACATATCAGTTTGGTTTGGAAGTTATTTTCTTTTTGAGTTTAAGACCCTTCTCTCCAAGGTCTCCAGCCTTTATGGTTTGTGCTGAGAAATATGCTATAATTCTAATGGATTTGCCTTTATAAGTGATTCATTGACTTTCTCTAATAGCTTTTAATGTTCTGTGTTTGTGTTGGACTTTTGGGGTTTTGACTATGATGCATCACGAAGTTATTTTTGATCATGGTTATTTGGGGCTCTATACATCTTATTTATCTATATGTTGAATTCTTTTTCATATTTGGAAATTTTTCTGCTATTCTTTCTTCTTTCTCCTCTCCTTCTGCCTCCTCCTTCTTCTGCCTCCTCCTCCTCTTCCTTCTTCTTCCTTCTGAGATAGTGTCTTGCTGCATAGCTCAGAATGGCCTTAAACTCACTATGTAGTTCAAATTAGCCTTGAATTCATGGTGATCCTCTTGCCTCAACCTCCAAAGTGCTGGAATTGCAAATGTGCACCACCAGTCCAATTACTATTATTATATTTTTATGCCATTTGTCCTATCTTCTCATTTTTTTTTACTAATTCCAGCTAATCTTATATTAGTCTTCTTTGCATCATATAGCAGCTGTTGGGTCCACTTTTTATGTTGTGTTGTTTGCAAAATATCTCTGAGTCTTTGGTCACTGACCTTATTCCTATATTCTAGCTCTGACACTGTCCTTGAATTGGTCAATTCTGTTGTTCATACTTGTAATAAATTTTTTTAACCTCCTAGATTCCTGTTATTAGCCCTTTTCATAAACTTAAATTCCTTGCTAAAGTGGTCATTCATCTTTTGTGTCATTTTGCTTACTTCAGCAGTTTTTAAATACAGTCCCCTGCAAACTTGCTGATCATTTTGTTTATTGAGCCCATTATCTGTTTAGTTATATCTTCTTTGAGCTTGCTGAGGACATTGTTGGTCAGTATTTAAATTTTTTTATCATTTTTCATAATTCATCTGCGTGGCTTTTGATTTCCTGCCTTGGATGCCCCAGAAATCAGCTTTGGGAGAGTTAGACATTTTTGGAGGCATTTTGTTGTTGTCTTCTCATGTTTCTGTATTTTGTTTTTCCTTTCTGAGCTGAGGTTTGTGGGTTTATTATAGTGGAAAGACATTTGTACTAGCATGGGGATCTCTTTAGGTGGCGTCTTCTTTTCAGTGATACATTCTGTGCATGGATAAGTATAAGCCTTTGCCTTGATTCTAAAATCTGACCGCTTCCATTAATTTGGGGAGAATACAATGTACTGTCCCAGCACCCTGTTCTTCCAGAATGGACCACAATATTATTAATGACATATTGAGATACAGATAAATATATTAGTAGCACAACAATGCTTCCCTGGCAGTAGCAACTAAGTCAACAACAATAATAGTGTTAAAATCAAAGTAGATATTCACATGTAATAAAAATCAATAATGCACCACAGTTAATCACAGAAAAGAGATGTATAATTATAGTACAAGCACTAAGACAAACCAGATATTGACTTACAGTAAATATATACTACATGCAATAATTATAGCTCTACTAAAAATAGAAACTAATTCAACTTGAATAGCATAGAGATAACCATGTAAATATTTATAAAACTTAGTGGTTATGCCAGTAAAGACATAAAGCATGAAGCACAGGATAATGAAAACAGAAAAAAAATTAAATGAAACAATGGAAGCTGAGAAGGAAGAGAGAAAAGTGGAATAAATGATCTTATTAAGGAATAATAGCAAATGATAGAATTAGATGAAAGTAATAGGAAAAAGTAAGTAAAAAAAAGAAGAAAAAGGAATAAGTGAGAAAGGAAAAATTTGAAAGGATAAAAGAACATAAAATAATGAAAAAGGGGACAATAACCCATCCCCAAAAGAAAATGAAGACAAAAGAAAGAGAAAAAGAATTGGGGATCATGGAGATGGCTCAGTGGTCTAAGTGCCTTCCTGGCAAGTGCAGGGATCCGGGTTCAAACCCCATTATTGCATGCCGTGCTGGCCCCTTGCCAAGCCAGCCACTGAAACTGAGGGTGGTGGTGCACATCTAAAATCCCAGTGCTGGGGAGGCTGAAACAGGAGGATCATTACAAGTCTGAGCTGCATAGTGAGACCCTATACCACATAAATAAAAGATTAAAAAACACAAAGAAAAAGAAGTGGGACCAAAATTTGTATTTTGATTTAACAATTTTTCTCCAGGATCTATAGTTGTGAAATTCAGTAAAGCATGGTTTTCTCTGCCTAGCTTTACAGCCTGAAGATCTATGAGATGCTCCCTGTTCCAGATACTGCTCTGTCAATTCACACCAAGCTGTGGCAACCACCTAGGCTAAGGCATATACATTCTATTTGTACATATCTTTGGTCATCTTGGTAGATGGAGAAAGCAATCCGATCTCTGATCTTTGATGGATGTAGGCAGCAAAGTGCAGGTTCATGCAGCCCCTTGGATTTATTGTTAGTTCTCTCAGACCCAGTTACTTCTAAAAGCCACACACCCTGAGTCTGACTTCTTTCCACAGAGGGCAGAGCCCTGTATCTTTCCTGGCCTAAGGTTAAGCTCAATGGAACTATGTTCAATTTGTACACTCTCTGTGATCATGCCCCATGGCTGTCTTTCACTTAGTCACCTTGGAGAGTAACACTTGGAACCCTAAAGTGAAGTTGTTTCGTACTTCTCCTTCAACTCAGTCTTAAATAATTAATCTATTCCCCAAATGGCGCCAGATTACTCTTTGCCAACATGGCAGGCACTGCACAGGATTTTCTCTTCAGCTCTACCCTGCCATGTAGAAAGAACCTCTTTCAGAGCAAAACCCCACACTCTTTTTGCAGTTTACAGTAGCTGCAGGCTTTTCTTGGAGCTAGGACTGCTGGCACAGTCTAGCAGTCCTAGCTCCCTGAAAAGCATACTTTCCATCTGTAGAGACAGGTTTCCTTCGCTGGAATCCCAAGGGAGCTTCTGGAGTGCTCCATTTCTTTCTCTGTGTTGTGTGCCACTCCTCCAGATTCTCTGTAGCTTCTGATTTTCCTGTCAGTCCCCTCCTGGTTCTCAAAAATCAACTTTTATTCTAATCACCAAGTTGTTATTTTTCAGGTGTTTGGATTCTAGGTCCCAAAAGGGTAGTATTTTGCTGCTGATCACTACTCTGCCATTTTGACTCTCCTCTTCGAGGTTTGTACCTCAGTTTTTGCACTTAAGATCTGTGAAAGTCATGTCTTATTTTTCTCATCTGTAGAATGTAGATAATAATTATATCTACCTCACTGGGTTGTAGCATTGATGAAATAAAATATGGTTTGAGATTTCTCAGAATATTGTCTTGCACATGGTACATTATTGTAGAAACATTAGCTAGTATTTGTCTTTCCTGAATATGTGTGACCATGCTAGGTGTCATGGGAAAATTCTGGGCTAACTCATCTGTCTTTCTTGACCTATCCCACTAACTAAAATCACAGTCATGATTATGTTACATAATCATGGGCAGGACATCTAACCTTTTGTTGCCTTAATCTTGTGTACATATATTATGAGGTGGTCATGAAGACTAAATTAAATTTATTAATGCATCTGAAGTGTTTAGCATAGTACTTGGCACATAATAGCGTTAATTTAAATAGCTATTAGCAATACTGTCAGAAAACAAATTAATAAGTTGTTAGGTCTCTCCAACTTTTCCCTCAAGTGTCCTTTGCTAGCTAATTCTCACCTCTCCATGCATTCTCATTCCCTGACCAGAGTCCTTTTCCTTTTTTTTTTTTTTTTTTTTTTTTTTTTTTTGGTACTGGGGATTGAGCTCAGGACCTTGCACTTGCCAGGCAAGCACTTATTCTACTGTGGTTTCTCCCTGGCCCCAGAGTCCTTTTCCTCGCAAAGAAATATTGTACTGGTATCATATCCCTCCCTTGACCCTGCCAACCCCCACCCTTGGGTGCTGCAGACCCAATTACAGTCAGGTGGCTTTCCTTTGGTGCCAAGATTTTGCTGAGGTAATCTCCCATGGATTACCAGGCCCAGCAAACCACTTGCAATAGGTTGTTAATCTCACTCTCTGTGGTGCTAGAAGAGATTTCTAAACTAGGCATGTCATTCAGTCATGGAAGAGTGGAATTACATCAGAGCCAAAGTTGTTTCTTCATGCCCTACCCAATGCTGAAGTTTCTGTTTATATTTCTGTTAGGCTGATCCTGGCTCTGTCTTGTTTTTAGCATATTCTGGCTTCACTTCCTGTCTAGCATCAACAGTTGTCAAAAACAACCTCCACCTATCTAGTTGTTCAGCCTATGTTTCTTAAGCATTTATTAAGTGCAAAATGGAGAGGAACAGAAGGAGGGGGGGAAAGAAGGGACAGAGGAAGAGAGGAAACGAGGGAGGGAGGGAGGGAGGGAGGGAGAGAGAGAGAGAGAGAGAGAGAGAGAGAGAGAGAGAGAGAGAGAGAGAGAACCCATTTTTAAAATGGAGAAGGGATCTAAGTAGAAATTCCCAGAGAAGATGAATAACAAGCATGTGGAGAGATGCTCAACATCATTATCTATGAGAGAAACTAAAAACCACATGAGGTACTACTTCACACTTAATAGGATGACTGTATTCTAATAGATTATAACAAGTGTTCACACGGACAAAGAGCAGTCGTGATGCTCATACACTGCTAGTGGGAATATAAATGATGCAGCCTCTGTAGAAAACAATCTAGCAATTCCTAAAAAGATTACACATGTGACCCAGGTTACTATATTACCCAGCAATTTCATTTGCACATATATACCCAAGAAAAATGAAAGCATACATCCATATAAAATCTTGTGCATTGCAGGGGAGATGGCTCAGTGGAGTAAGTACTTCCCTGGCAAGCATAAAAGCCTGAGTTCAATCCCTGGTCTCTCTCAAAAAAAAGCATTGATAAAATTTTGTGCATGCCACCAAGAAGGAACACACTTAGAAATAAGTCAGGAAATCAATACTATTCACAATAGCTTCAAAAAGATTAAATAGGGCAACCTGCTTGAGTCCCCCTTCTGTCCCTCTCCGACAGAAGCTTTTCTATCCAATAAAGTTTCCTCCTAAAAAAAAAAAAAAGATTAAATACCTAGGTATTAACTGAACCAAGGGAGTGAAAATTTCTACAATAAAAACTTTAGTACTCTGAAAAAAGAGATCAAAGAAGACACCAGAAAATGGAAAGATGTCCTGTGTTACTGGGTAGGCAGAGCAAACATTGTTAAAAATACTACCAAAACTGATATATAGATTTAATATAATCATAATCAAAATACTAACAGCATTCTCTACAGGACTGGATAAAACAATGCTCTAATGGAATGGAACCAAAAGCAGAAACAATCCTGGACAGCACAATCCCAGGAGACCTTACTATCCTGTATCTCAAGCAATATTACAAAGCTATAGTGACTTAAAAAAAAAACAAAAAACAACAACAACAAAAAAAACCCAGCATGGTGCTGGCATGAAACCGGATGTCTGAATCAGTGAGACAGAATAGAGAATGCAGAAACAACCCCAGGCACATTTGGCTGGATGAACTTTGACAAAGGGCCCAGAAACATACAGTGGAGGCGGGGCAGCCTTTTTAACAAGTGGTGCTGACAAACTGGCTATGCACATGCCGAAGATTAAATCTATACCCATATCCCTTACCAGACACTAAAATAAAATCAAAATGGATCAAAAACCTATTTATTAAGGTAAAACCACTTTATCTTCTGGAAGATAAAATTAGGTAAAACCCTTGAAGACATAGACATAGGCAAAAACTTAGTGGAAAAAAATCCCAGTTGTACAGGAAGTAACACCAGGAATCAACAAGAGGGATTATAGAAAATTAAAAAGAAGTTTCTGCACAGCAAAGGAAACAACCAACAGGGTGAAGAGATAACTTTTAGAATGAACAAAAATTTGCCACCTACGCCTCAGACGGAGGTCTAATACTTAAAATATATGTGGAACTCAAAACCAAATTTGACCCCCAAATAAAAGGCACAATAAAAGGGACATTTAAAATAAACAGATACTTCTCAGAAAAAGAAATTCAAGTGGTTAAGAAGTACATGAAAAAGTGTTCATCAACTTTGGCCATTAGAGAAATACAAATTGAAACAACACATTTTGTATGATTCCATCTATGTGAAATGCCCAGATTAAGCAAATCCATAGAAACTGAAAATGAACTAGTAGTTACCATGGACTAGAGAGCAAGATAGGAAATAGGGAGTCATTGAGTGTGGGATTGCTGTTGGAGAGTGGTAAAAATGTTCCCCCAACTGAAGCTGTGGAGGCATACACACCTCTGAACATACTGAAATCCATGGAATTATCTACTTTGATTGAGTTCTATGATAGGCGTGTCAGCCAGCCCTCCACCCCTGTAACACCTAACTGAGAAAATCAACTTAGAGAAGACCAGCTTTTTTCGGCTCCCAGTTGTGGGATCCATGATCAGTCTATCTCCTTTGGGCCTGTGTCAGCCCTTTTTGACAGCAAAATTGCTCACCTCAGAGTCAAGGGGAAAAAAAGAAGATTCCAGACCCCCAGTCCCCTTTGAGGGAGCCATCCAGTCACCTGAGGACCTCCCATCAGACCCATCTCTTAAGGGTTCCACTACCTCCAGTGCACCAAGGTGGTGAGCAAGCTTTAACACTTGCCAGTGCAGCTCCAAACTACAGCAGCGCATGATTTACGTTACTGTGGAAAACTGTGGAAGAAAAAGAAGGAAGGAGAAAACTACCCAGAGCAACTGTGGCAGACTTGAGCAAGTGGCCACTGAAGATCAGATGTATCCACATAGGTGTGTTCCTTTGCCTGGCTACATTGAGTATACGTGTGTGTGTGTGTGTGTGTGTGTGTGTGTGTGTGTGTACATTCCTACACATGGATTTGAAAATATCACACAGGCAATGGTTTCCCTGGAACTTTTCAAATTCTCCCTCTGCCTAAAAGTGAAAAAGGTTTAACTCACTGTCTTAGTTACTTTCTCATAGTTGAGACACAATATCTGACACCTACAGCTTAAAGGAGGGAAGGTTTATTTGATCCACAGTTTGTAGAGATTTCAGTCCAGAGTCAGTTGGCTGCAAGGCAGGGTGTCCTGGGAAGGAGACACGACAGAGAAGAGAAAGCTTTTGGCATGGCAGTGGAAAACAAAGGGATCAAGGAAGGAAGGAGAGAGATAGATACCTAGGCCACACTCCCATTGACCCACCTTGCCCAACCCGGCTTCACTTCCTGAATCACATTTAGC
This sequence comes from Ctenomys sociabilis, assembly GCA_004027165.1. Taxonomy (NCBI): domain Eukaryota; kingdom Metazoa; phylum Chordata; class Mammalia; order Rodentia; family Ctenomyidae; genus Ctenomys; species Ctenomys sociabilis. Next base: position 14,977 of record PVKA01034372.1, read on the forward strand.
TCTAAACTCTTCAGTGGACTCATCCACATTGATGAGTATCACTCCCTCATGATTGCCACCTCCCCAAAGCCCCAGCCATGAGTACATGAAGCTTTGGGGGTACATCTAGATATAAACCATAACATGGGGGCTAGGGGGGTAGCTCAACAGTCCAAGTGCCTGCCTGGCAAGCACAAGGTCCCAGGTTTGATCCCCGGTACTGTGTACCGTGCCAACCCTGGAACCGCCTACATTCTGTGCTGGCCACTGAAACCTTAAGCATGGTGGTGCACACCTGTAATCCCAGCACTCAGGAGGCTAAGACAAGGAGGATCGCTATAAGTCCAAGCTGTGTAGTGAGACCTTGTGCCAAATAAATAAATAAATAAATAATAATTTCGAAAATCTGAACCATAACATGTATCTTCCCTTGGACCATTCTTTACACTCCTGTTGGGCAGTAGTGCAGATTAGACATCACTGGAACTTTCTGGATGAATGGAAGTTCGGAGAGAAGATCTGGCACTGCTTGTATTCATGGGCAGGGCTTCAAGAGAAGGGTGGAGTTGCACAGCCCATATACATCATAACCTGGCACATAGGGATGTGACCTCAGGTCTTTTCAACCAGCCAATGTGATCTGGTCATTGGACACAGAACTCAGGAGCAGAACTGGTGGGCCTCTTCCAGTGGGGAACACATTTGACAAAAGGCTTCTTGAGTAGGCCTATCCTTCATGCTGCTCAAACTTCCATCTCTGCCTTCATGCAGGGGCCTCTTTGGGCAGCTGGCCTTGGTAAGCTTCTCCAAGTCTTCAGAGACTCAGGTGAGGTTCATTTGTGACATGACAAGGAGTTAATGCTAAAACAGTGACAGTCATAATCAGGTAATGGACAATAGGTTTTACCCATCTCTGACAAAACTAAACACAAAAGGGGGATATAAATGAAGGACAAGCTTATGGAAAGAAACAACAGTAAGCTGCAAGAACTCCTACCCCTGGGTCCCTTCCAGAAGACAACCAATGTCAGTACCTTTCTTTGATCTTTATCCTCATTCTCTAAATGAAGTGCTGCTGCTATTCCTTCATTACCAAGGTTGGCATGCTCTCAGCTTCTTGCTGAGCTACTTGAGGGTTTAGCACAGTCATATGGCTAACCTTTATTGGTTACCCTAGTCACTTACGCAGTGTACAACCACTCTCATGTCTGTGCTTCATCAGTTATCATTTGCATCACAGAGCCTGATGCTGGTGGCACCTTCAGCTCTTTTTCCCACCCATCACTTTCACCAAGCAGTGTTTCGGTAAAACATTTTGTCCTTATTTAAAAAGCTCTTATCTTAAAAAGCAAGATGATGTGAAAGTTGAAACTACTTTTTATGGAGGATTTACCTTGTGCCAGGAACTGTGCATGCATCATCACATATAATCCTCATACTGATCTTAAGAAGGAAATATTGTGCTTCCAATTTTAGACACAAGTAAGCTGTAATCAGACCACACATCTGGTAGGGGACCAAGCTGAGATTTGACCCAAAGTCTCTATTCTTTTTCCAGAGTTCTGAGCACTCTTCAGTTTCAGTTTCAACTGCAGCTTTTTGAGTCCCTTTCTATGGCCATGTTTGCACTGAAAGTCATTATCTATTTTGGGAAACCCACGATGATTTAGCTCATTCACTCAGAGGGCCCGGGAAAGGGTGACTTGAGAGAGAGCTGAAGGCAGATGGACCATTCTTAGGGAGCGTGGCTGTCTCAGCCACGTTTCTCATTGCTGGGATAAAATACCTGACATCCAAAATTCAAAGAGAAGTTTCTTTTAGCTTATAATTTGTAGAGATTTCAGTCCATATTCCAGTGGCTCCAAGAGAGGGTGGCATGGTGGAGGAGAAACAGTCTAATTTCCGCTTTCCCTTTCATTCCATACAGGCTGCAAGTTGATTGGGTGATGCCACCCCCTCAAAGGAGCTTTCCCTTTGAGTAAATGTTGCAGCCACACCCAGAACCTTTCTAATCCAGAAGGGGGCTAGTTCAGTTATGCCCTGAATCCAGCATCACACACCCATGATCCTGCCAATTCCCAAAAACCACACCTATACACACACAAGGCTTTGGGGGTACATGTAGATACAGGCCACAACAGTGGGAGAATGGATCACCTGGGCGGGCTTGATGGTTCGGTTGTCTGGCAGGCTACTCCACCTGGTGATCTCAAGCCTTGGCCTGTGGAAGGCAGCCCAGAATCTCCAGGTGGTGGTCTCTGAAGTGACACTGATGTTGCAGCACCACTGAGCTCTCACAGCCAGCATGCTGCCTTTGATATGAGAAGTAAGTACAGAATTCTGAAGGTTAAAGCTGACTCAGGCCGTGGCTCTGGAATTGTGGTCATAGACACATGTGGGAAATTCCCAAATTGACTTTCCCACAGAGCTGTTTTGGAGTAGGGGACAGAAGGAGGCCGGGGGTGGAGAATGTATTTTAGTTATTTATTTGATTAGTATTTGTTAAATTGGTGGACTGTTTTAACCAGAGGCTGTGAGTGGGATTTCCCCAAGGGTCACTTCTGGGCATATAGAAGAACCTGGAGGTCAAAAGGCCCAAGCTGTTTTCTATTCTGAGAAGGGAGAGGCCACAATAACATACAGCAGACAATCCCAGATTCTTTCTATTCATCTTCAGCTGCTGTCACAGAAAAACCTTTGGGCATCCCCACCCACCGACCTTCCCTAAGCCGCATCCTCTGTGTTCTTCCCCTGTATTGGTTCTCCAGTCAGCCACCCAGGCTAGCAGTCCTCTCAACTCTTCTATCTCTTTTCCCCTTGCCCACTGGCCCACTCCTTGCAGAAAGGATGCCTCTAGATAAGTCCTTCACTGTTGACTTTCAGTTTCTGACCCATTCACCCTTCCTGCTGTCTCCTTAGTTACTCCAAGCCTCATTAGTGTGGGCCCAATGATTGGTTTCTTCAGTGATTCTCTGTGCCTTCAGTTATAGCTCCCACCCTACGGGTCTGGCCTTGGGCCATCTTGTCACCACTGCTAGATGAATCTGCCTCCAGATTCTGAGTTCGACTTCCTCTTTCCCAGGGCTTCTGTGCTGCTTTGACTGCATAAAACCCAAATCCCTCATCTTGGTATTCAGGGCCCAAACTACAGTTCTGTACCTTGATTTTCAGATTTAGCTCTTGCCACTTTCCTATGGGATAGACAATAACCCCTCGCCTCCACCTCCTCCTCTTCATCTTCTTTTATGATGTTTTTAGTGTATATTTGCAATTCATGCTAGTTACATTCGTTTGGGGAAATTTGTACATAAATATAGCATATCTTTATCATTTTCAGTCCCACATCTACCCACATACACACAGCTGTGTCCTTGACTGGTATCCTTTCCCATCTCCAAGAAGTCTGCTTTTTTTTTCTCCCATCGCTGGACAGAGCATTTCTTGAAGATATGTCCGGTTTACTTGTGCCATGGCAGCCCAGGAGGGTGACTAGGACATCGGAGGGCCAGGACTTGTCTGATGAAGGAAAGATGAGTGTGATGATCACAGGATGCCTTCTGCCAAATAATTGCGTAGGGGCCTCTGTCACTGGCCAGCTAGTTATCCCTGAATAAGTCTCCCCTCTTTCTGGGTACCCAGTCTTCAGCAGGAGCCTCAGACTTGCCGCCTGAGGGGCCTGCAGGCCTGTTTTGTTGAAATGATTTGAAATGTCTTTATGTGAGGTATGTGCACTCCAGTTCCCCAACCGCTTAGCATGTTCTGCTGCTTCCCCACTTGCCTCACTTTCATTACTTGCCTGGGGCTTAAAGGTACTTAACTCACCTTTCAACTCAGAGCAGCTGGAATTCTCTGTCTGCCCTGTTTTGAAATGAAAATTGCAAGTGCTTTGTTTAAGTGGTTTTCAATGTCACCTAAAGGCCAGGGATATAGCTCAGTGACACAAGCGCCTCCCTGGCAAGCACAGTGCGGTGAGTTCAATTCCTGGGACCAAAAGTCAAACAAACAAACCGTTGTCATGTAAAGTACAGCAGTCAGGTGACACTGACTTCTGACTTTGCCCTCCTAAAAGAGCCTACCGAAGAACAGTGGTGTGTGCCTTTCATATCTCTGACTTGGCAGTCAGCTGCAGAGGGAGATGTTATCCTTCTGAAAGTGATTGTTTTTCCATAGCCCGGCACAAGTGGTGCCCTTTTACAGTCTAGAAAGGACCAAACATAGATGCCATGGACAGCCAGCTGGGCACACACAGAGGGCATTGGTTGGAGGCATAAAGTGAGAATTTAGCCGAAGCTGCCTGGATGGTCCTTTCTAGGACAAAGTGCTGAATGAGGAGTGTGTGTGCGATGTGGCATGGCTTGCATGGGACTCCCAGAGATGGGCACAGAGGGTCGGGCAGGGAAGGGCAGTGTGGCATTCTCACCACGGAGACCCTTTGCATTGGACGGTCCCAAGGGCCACATGGGCTAAAATCTGCCTGGCTGCAGGCTGGCAGGGCACAGCTCACTAAAAAATGCTAGCCAAACACAGCAGCAGCTGGAAGGTCCTGGCCCAGCCTGGACAACCACTAAGCTCCGGCATGGCTGGGCAGCATCTGAGTAGGAGGTACTGTGGGTTGGGAGGTGGGGGTGCCCAGTGCTGGGTAAAGTGGAACTGCTGACCGCTTGTAGAACTCCGGAGCTGCGGTCAGTAGGTGTGTGTGTAGCCAGGCTGCCCCTAAGCTCTGCATGAGGTACGATCTAGGTTGGGCTTGCACTACTGCAAGTCTACCTGGATGAAGCAGCCATAAGCAATGAGGCTAGTGGGTGGGATGGGAGATGAGAGAGGCGAAGGGGGAGGAAAGCCATGCTTCTGACTAAACTGTTTTATGTGCCTGGAATAACTCCAGGGGACTTCCAGGGATGAAAAGGATTGAATCTGTGAATTTTTGCCTCCATTTCTGTCCTTTCCTGCTCAGCATTTGTGTGTGTGTGTGTGTGTGTGTGTGTGTGTGTTTTAGGGAAGGGTCTACAGGGTGTTCAGAGTCTCACTACTAGATCGGACTTGTAGTAATCTGCCTGTTTACAGCCTCCCAAGAGCTGGGATTATAGGCATGCACCACCATGCCCAGTCTCAATTGCCATCTCACTGTGCCCCAGGGGCAGGGTCGGTATGGCAGGCCCAGGGATTAAATCCCTGGCCCCTTCTCCTGCTTGCAGATGCTTGAATCCACTGAGCTATTTGGTCAGCCCTGCTCAGCTTTTATGAACTCAGAGGACAAATCCCTAGTAGTCCTGTTTGTCAAAATCAGATAGAGTAAAGAAGGTGTACTTTGCCAGGAAACTCTACCGAACACATTGCAAAGCCCTGGAGAAACAGGCTGAGATTTTTTTTTGCAGCTGTTGGTTTCCTCTGTGTGACTGCCACCAACTCATTCTAGCCAGGCACTGTGTGAGACACTTAGCAGTGCTGTGCTGCGGGGAGCAGCAGACTGCTGCGTGGGGCTGTAAGTCCACAGAGGCATCGTGGGCCTGAAGGGCTGTGCTAGGCAGAGCTTGCCTGTGGCTGTGAGCGAAGGTTGTGAATACCACCAAATGTGTTAGTGTTTGGTGTGACTGTGGGCATACTGTGATGTGTGCATATTTGTGTCATGGCTGTAGGACCTGGATGATGCTGGAGTATGTGGGTTTGTTCCATGGAATTTGAAATCAGAATACTCTGGCAGCGACAGGGGCAAGCATGGTGTGGGGAGACCAGAGGCTTCCTGTGTCATCTAGAGGGGAGGGCTGGGAACTGCTGTGGCCTGGCAGAAGTTCATGGTGTCTGAGGCTTCCATGCCTCCTCTAGCTGGCCTGTAGTATTTAGGATAGAAGGCAGAGGAGACCACATGTCAAGTTGTGCCATTTCTGGCATGTTCAGCTGCCCTTAGTGTCCTTGAAGCCATATTTCTGCATAGTGGGAGAAATAAGGCTGGGCCCTGGGTCTCAGACCAATACCCGAGCCTCATACTCAGCCGTGCGCCTGATCACCATCACGCAGTGAGGATTGGAGTGTGGGTGTGTGCTGATTTGGGAACCACAGAGGAGGCTCTGGGCTGTGGCTGTCTATCTTTGGAGTCCTGGGAGTCACAGCATGCCAAGCCCTGGTCTGGTTTCTCCAGCTGCTGCCTGTATAGTGCACAACCTCACCAGCCCCTCCTGCCAGTGCAAAGTGAGCTCTGGCATGCCCCTGAGGGTCGGAGGCAGAGAAGGTCAGCAGTGCTTGCTAGTCAGCTAGCTGAGCCTGGCATGGGATTTGAATTCAGCAAGGAGGTACTGGGGATCCCTGACCAGCAGAGGCAGGACCACACTCCCTCGCTGTGGCAGGTAGCATAGGAGTGAGAGTTGGCTAAGTATGAGACAACTTGTGTCATGATGCATTGTGTCTGTCACCTCACATTGCTTTGGAAAATATTCTGTGTGCAGGGGGAGAGGGTACAGATCCACGCATCTGCAAGCCACATTCAGCCCCTTGGTTGCCAGTGTGCTGCCACTGGGAGAAGCAGTACTGAGCTGTATTTCACTGAGAATAGAATTCTGCTTTGGTGTTTGAAACCCAGCCCAAGTCATATTTCTCTGATCCTCTCCTTAGATCAAATGAATGTTTCTAGCTCTGATTCCTTGGCATTTTATTTTAATGTACTAATATTCATTCATTAACATGCTCACAACAGGGCTATAATTTGTATCTCTCACTTCTGGGCAGCTTGAATCACTGGTGGTACATGCATGGTTGTCCCGTCCTACAGATGTGTACTACTGCAACTAGCTTTCAATAACCTACTTCATTTAAGTATTTTGGCAAGAGCTGCACTGAACTTACAAATTAAGGAATAATTACTGCCCTTCAGAAGCAATTACTCTAGCAAGGAGAGAGACAAGAGAGCAAGAACTCTGAAGTGTGTAAAGGTAGGAAGGAGCATCCTGAGAAGGCTCACTCTGGGCCTAACAGTTGAGGAAGGGAGGCCTAGCCAGGTCCAAAAGGAAGGAAACAGTAAGCCAACAGAGGAGGAGCAGGGCTTTCCTAAACTGGGGAGCAGGAACAGAACCCAGAAGTTCTGGATATGGATGGTTTGTCCAGGCTCTGGCAAGCAGCTCTGTAATTGGTATATAAAGAATGAGAAGCTGGGGAACAGGGAGATGGCTCAGTAGAATAAGCACTTCCCTGGCAAACACAAGGGCCTGAGTTCAATCCCCGGTTAGAGAGAGAGAAGCTGGGAGTAGGAGGAAATGATAAAGATCATTTGGGGCCTCATGGGCCATGCTGTGGATTGAGGCCACTTTCTCCTCTGGAGACTGTGGGGAGTCAGCAGAGGGCTGGAAAACAGCAATATCAGGTCAGATCTCAGCTTTGAAAGGCCCACACTGGACTTGCATGTGGCAGATGAACAATAAGGAGAGCATCACAGAGTAGGAAGCCACCAGGGAACTAACTGGATTCCAAGGCCTGGACTTGTTCACTCTACACTTGCTGAATTAATGAATGAATGAGGTAGGAAGGTATGCTAGCTTTCTATCACAGTAACAATTACTTGAAATAAAAAATTTACAAGGAGGAAAGGCTGGCTGGGGAGATAGCTCAGTGGCATAAGTGCCTGCCTGACAAGCACAAGGTCCTGAGTTTGATCCCCAGCACATACAAAAAATTTATAGCTCTTAACTATCTTCATAAGGTATAAAAATGAATTTTAAAAAAGAAGGACTTATTTTGCCTTATAATTTCAGAGATTCAGTCCATGGTTGCTGGCCTATTGCTTTTGGGCCTATGGCATAGCATCATGGCGGAAGCCTATGGTAGAACAAAGCCATTTCTTAAAGTAAAAATCTTTTATTATTAGTTCAGGTAGTAGCATAATAAGGACTTTTAAAAGCAAAGGTAAGAATAGAAAAATCAAAAAATTACAGCCATAGTAACTTTAGGTGATTTTTTGTTCTAAGGAAACACCAAAAATCTTTTCTTAATTAAAATTATGATACTCCTGATTCTTAAATGTATTTCCATTGAAAATAGTTGCTCAGTACTTAACAAACACATTACTTTAAAATATTTACTAGGCACACAAAAAATAGGGTATATACATATACACTTAAATTATCCTTAGAAATTTTTTTTTCATTTTTTCCTGAGCTCCTCCTTTTTATTCATTTTAATGAGAAAATAAAATAGCACTGAAAGAGTTTCAAAAGAAGTTAGTAGAACAGTTACAATAATTAATATATTGCATATTGTTGCCTTCATAGTAGTTGTTCAGAGGACAAGATGTAGACATGATATCTTGTATAAACAATATTAGTACAAATCGTTTTTCTCATTGAACTAATAGAAGGTAGCTGTATATCTGTCCTTTTTTTTTTTTTTTTTTGTCTTTTTGAGACAGGGTCTCACTATGCAGTTCAGGCTGGCCTTAAGCTCACTTTTGTGGCTCAGGCTGGTCTCAAACTCACAACAATACTCCTGCCTCAGCCTCCCGAGTGCTGGGATTACAAGCATGTGCCACCACGCCCGGTTGTCCTATTTTGTATATATAT
>PVKA01034373.1:0-23531 GCA_004027165.1 Ctenomys sociabilis
CCTCCCTCTGTCTCTTATGCACACAGTCATGCCACATATATGCTTCTTCCTGGACATCTGACCCATGCTTCTGTCTCTCTCCAGTCATTTCTGTTTCTCAGTTGTCCTCACAGTTCCTAGTCATACAAAGCCCCAAGCCGAGCAGAGAGCAGACAGGATCTCCAAAATCTACTTCCAGTCACCAGGAAACAGAATGCAGTTGGCCCTGCTGAGACCAGATCACCACCCCCAAGTTCCCAACCATGGCTGGGACAGAGTTAACCAGCATGAGAGCAGCTCTGCATGCTGGGAGCACAGGGGGGGCTTGTTCTCAAAGCACACGTGTGTGTGACCACAACCACCAGATGGAAACACTCATGTGTGGATTTTCCTGAAAAGAAAACTGAAAAGGATGCATCCTTTCAATTAAATGTTCCATTTACCTTGGCAAAGAAGTCTGGGTGGGAGGATGGTCTTATGTAGGACTCCGAAGGATACACCAAGCATCAAAGACAAGGGGTGAGGGGCCCAAGCCCTGAGGACAGGGGGAGGGGATGTGGCCTTGCTTGTAGAGCAGCTAATACTTCAAGAAGACCTTTTACCCATTTGAGGAGAGAGGAGTTTCAATGAGGAAAGAACCAGACTACAAGTGGAACAGCCTGGAAATGGTGAGATGTCTTGGCATCAGTGAATTTTCTATCAAGGGAAAGACTTTTAAGCTGTAGACCAATGACCTAAACTTCTCCAGCCAGGTCCCACCGATGAAAGGGTCCACCACTTGCCCACAGAACCACAGATTGGTGACCACACTAGTAATGTATAAACCCAAGGGAACATTTAAAATCCAGCCCTAATATCAATCTTTCAATAGTGAGTACCCAAGAAGAGCTCTTCAAAGAAAGAGGTTGGGAATTCGAACAACACAATCCGGTCCAGCATTTCTCAGACTTACTACGATAAGACACTAGTCACCCACGGGCTCTCCATGGGCATTCTACAAATACAAGGCTTTGTTGTCAAATAAGGTGCCAGTTGAAAACAACACAATGGGCTTCTTTGCCACAGGATATCTTTACCAAGTTAATAGCTTTAATTAGTTACTGTTTAGTATGAATCTCCAATGAGTATTTCCCCCAAACTTATCTGACCACTGGAAGGATTCAAAGATATCACAGAGTATATGAAGTTTGAGAAACACTGGCCTGCCTTCTTGGGATCACATACCCTTTTTGAGAAGCAAACAAATGCAACTGAACACTCCATGCTCACTAATTATGAAAAGTGAACTTGCATAAATGCACACCACAGGTAACTGGGAAGAGGGGTATCAGAGACTACAGTGACTCATCTATATATCCCTGAGTCTTCCTGTACCCAAAGGAAAAACAAGCAAATACATCAGTGAATCCCTATCTTAGATTATCTAACTTTATGAATAGTTTTCTCTTCCGCCATATGTCCCCAAAGTGTCACTGCATTGCTTGTGGAAGCTGTCCACTGATCTCCCTGCATCTGCCTTTGGCCTAACTTTTGCAAGCACCACTGACGAAAGACATGACCCCTGCCACCTCTGGGAAATTTCTCCACTTACCTCCCCTCGGTCAAACTCAATTTTAAGGTTCTTTCCCAACCGCAAGTCCAATTTAACTTGATAAACAGAGTTCAAAGAGATATGGGAGTGATGTTTCACTTTACTTTCTAAACTTATCTTCTTCTCATGTAAAAAAATCTAAAAAAGACTAAACATGAGTATTATTGTAATTCTGCTATTTAGATGTTCAGGAAATATCCTAATTATAAAACCATGATCTTGGCAGAGGAGAAACCCCTCCTCATTCTTCATAAAAGCCTGCTTCATAACCTAAGTTCTAGTGTTACCAGGAAAATGAAATACTAGGGGACAGGTAGAAGATGAACAAGTAGGGCTGGGGAGATGGCTCAGTGGAATAAGTGCTTCCTTGGCAAGTGCAAGGGCCTGAGTTCAATCCCTGGTTCTGCCAAAAGAAAAAAAAAAAAAAAAAGATGAACAATTAAAAAAGCAAAGGATAAACAGTTTAGATTAAACAAGTCCTCTAATTTCCAGGAGGTGGCAAAATAGCACAGGTAAAAAAGAATAAGCTTGCCATCTCTAAATTACTTCAATATATGAAAAAGGAAGTCTTAAAATGGGCATTAAAAAGGACCTACTCCTCTGTATGCATGTGGAAGCCAGATATGTCACTTCTTATGCATCTGTCATTAATTTTATAATTGAAGTTTATGAATATCCCAGTTGAAAAACAAACGGTTCATATCCATGAGAATGATTTGGTTTTTATTTTTATCAAAGTTAGTACATGCTAATAATTCTTTTTCAGAGTAATAGTTGTTTGCACATTATAAGCACATGTCGCGTGCTTTCCTTATAAGGACATCCGATGGAAAAACTGTTGTTCCCCTTGGCCCCTTACAGTTGGCCTATTTCCATCTACACCAGAAGTAGGCATTTGAAGTCTATGGAGAGATGCCTGTTTGACTAACAGATGTCCACGCTGGGGTAAGCAGGAAGTCTACAGTTCCTTCCCAACACAAAAGCTTTCTCATGATAAAAGAAAAGACCAAACTGCTTGGGGATAAATGAGGCAATTTCTATTCCAACAAACATCTGGCAAAGACAGCCAAGAAGGTAGAACCCAGAAAAGCCCTACTGTTTCATAATTAAGAGCATTTTTCTTTCTTTTACCCCTTTCCCACCCTCAGCAATCATCCTCTTTGAAAATCAATCAAAATACTGTTTTATTTGTTCTACCACCACCATTTTATTCTAGAATGTTCGCCAGCCCACCTCCAGCTCAATGGAAGCATGGTTATTTGGAAAATGATGAACTCTGTAAATTAGGGATGAATTCAAGTTGGGTTTAGCCATTCAAAGCTGGTATTTATGGAATACCACTGGATACCATTCACTCTGCTAGGCACTATGGATACCGAGGTGTGGGGGGGGCATCCTTTCATCAATAAAGACAGCCACTAAGTATTTAATAAAGATGCCAGTAAGTTAATTGTAGGATGTAAAAATGTCAGGTAAGGTGAGGTGACAAAGAGAGAAAGGAAGGCTGACATAGGAACAAAAGCAAGCTTGCCAAGGAGCAGCCTACCTTCTGCAGAGTGAGGGCAGAATGGTCCAGAAGGGGAGACAGCAAGTCCCAAGGCTCTGAGCTTTGGTTGCTCACACAACAGAATGAATGTCCAGATGACCAGATCCAGGTTACCTCAGCGAAGGTGAAAGGTGATAAAGAAAGGTCAGCTATAAATGACAGCCCAGAAAGAGTGAAAGAAGATAACTAACAAGAGATGGCCTCAAACTTGAACAAATGAGATGCCAAGTCACTAGCTGAAGTGAACAAAACATCTGCCCAGAAGGTGGCATTAATTTCATTGTGTCACTTAGAAATGATGAAGTTGTAAGAGCAGCCTCTTTTTTTTCATGATTACTTGTTCTTCTTTTTATTGAGAAACAAATAGTAATGAGACAGTTTCAAAACTGATTAATAGGACAGTTTCAATAAGTAACACATTGTACATTTTTATCTTCTTAGTGGTTACCCATAGTACAGGACGCAGACAAGATATCCTATCCAAACACTAGTAGTACAAATCTTTCTACTCATTAAATTAAGTGAGAGTAGCTGCATATCTATCATAACTATTCTGTCTATACAAATACAAAATGGTCCTTCTTTTCTAGCTCCCTTTTTTTGTTTAGTCCTGTCAGAGATGGGCATTCCATTGGCATCTAAATACTATAGGTGTGTGAATTCAGCAAAACACTCCAACACTGTTCAGCAATCCGCAGTAGTAGTGGACTATCTGCAGAAGTTCTTGACTTGAGCCTTTCACAGATCAGCATATTAATATGTCTTTATTTTATATGCCATAAGAGTGGCCTCTTAGGTAAATGATTAATAATGAAGGTCTTTGTAGAAAAGCACAGACTAAATCTATCTCCATCACACATGCTGTCTTTCTTTTGTGCTGCATGTTGACCAGGAAGTGCTTTTGGCCATGCTTTTTCTCAGATAGCAAATATCCATTCATCTGATCACCTTCTTTGCACCCCAGAACCTGGGTGTTCTGCATCATCACAGCGATAAGGAGCAGCAAGCTTTGGCCTAAAGGATTGTTCTGGAAGCCTGCCAGACACCTGGATTGTTTCCCAGTGCTCTGCAAAATGATCACATTGTTTCTAGGAGCAGCTAACATAGATTATAATCAGAGATGGTTCATCCTAGATAAATGAATGAATTTTGACACCACACTTCGGATTACTGATTTTCTAGCCTGTTTGTAACTTCCGGAAAAATCGGAATGAGACAAAACCAGGCATTTCTCCCCTCTGCGTTGGGCCAGGCTCTATTCGATTCCAAGTGGCAATTACCAGAGGGAAGACCTGGTGCCAGGCAAGTGAAGAATAAAGGGGAGGTTCACACAAAGGAGACCTCTGTAGTTGCAGCAAGACACATATATCTGTATATAAACATAAGCAAAAGACAAGGAACCTGGACAACATAGTCCAGCTCAACTAAAGCTAGTTAAAGAATATACATATGCATATATATTATATTATGTGTAAAGTGTAAACATGCATATCCCACAATATAAAATAAAAGTTGTGCAATAAGAGAGATTAAACTTTTTTGTCCAAGTTATTGTGTATAAGTCCAGCTTACCTTATCCACCTAGCAAAGTAATGGTTTCCTTCACCCCCTATTTCTATGCTTTGTTACCTGTTCATATTATACTACTTCTCATTTTTTTGTTTGTTTTGCATCTTATATTTCTGATGATCAAACTCTGGGCCTTGAATTTTTACCACCAAGCTAACCTCCCCCGGGTCATCTCCACCCTCAAATATGACATCATGCTCTCCTCAGCCGCTACAGCTGTTTCTCTTCCATTACTTCTTCTCAGTTTTTGTTTATTGCAAGTAAATAAAATTTAAGGAGCAGCAGCCATATGTGTTACTACCTTCAGACATTAACTACTTTCACATTATTAAACTTTTGTATTCTAAAGTAGCTCAAAGTATTATTCTATCACATGGTTTATTAAAGAGAAAGAAACCAAGTTGATTACCTTTCAGACAGAGTTTAATGTGCATGTAGAATCCTAGTGGTTTACATTTTTCCAGCAAAGTAAAGCCCAGAAAACACATTACCAATAGGTTGGTTATCAATAGATATACACTAATCTATGTAGAAGAGTATAGGATTTACGATCTTCCATTTCACTCTTTGCCATTAGATTTGTCTTTTTCAAAAAAATGCACAATAAAATAGGCTCTGACCCGATTCCTGTGATTTCACATTGTCATATTTATAGGACATGTACCGTACAGTGTACGTGCATGTGTTTGCGTGTGTGTGTGTGTGTGTGTGTGTGTGTGTATGCACACATACATACACAATTATTCACTATTTGGGAACCTAAATAGTATCTGAGATTTCCCTACCAATTATAAATATACAGACATACTGGAATATACTGAAAGCATAAATGACTAATGCTTTACAACTTTTGTTCTTTTCTAAGGTTTTATTTCTTTTTAAATCCACCACCTTTAAAGATATTTTTGATGTCATGAGTGACCTATCAATGGAATAAACAAGTAGCAATCAGTGGGTTACGCAATGGTGCTACCTGGATCCTAGCCATCAGACTAGGACATGGGCTGGCACGTTTTACTGCCCTTGAATGATCAACTCTGTAGATGCCAGCCCTAGAACAGTTAACCTGTTATTGGAAGGTTCTAATTAGCAACTACCAGTATTTTTCAATACAATTAAGTCAACAGCTAATTGGCCCTTAATTATTTTTCGAACAAAGAGACAAATTTCTCAGTTACAAGGTTTGCTTGCAGAGTTACTCTTTTCATACCCTACAATAAAGTTCTCCTAATAAAGCTTAACAAGTTACTTACTAAAGTCATTCCACTAAAATATAGGAACCTCTTTAAATAAAATGCAAACAAGAATAACTTAATGCACATGGGAAAAAAAACAGCCAAGACAAAACTCTGACCAGTATCTACAGTTCCATGAAGTATACATGAGAAAATAGTGCCAACACACATTGCCGCCTCAGCTAACCCACATCTGTAAATCCAGAGAGCTAGTTGCCATGTGCCTTTCCAACTGAAAAAGGCAAAGGACAACTGGCTGCCATATGCTCTTTACAAAGAAATTGTAAACAGGCTATTCGGGATGGACCACATATATAGGATCTACACATAAATACCCCAGGAATGGATTTGGCCCACAGTCTCCTTCAACTAAAAAGTGTCAGGCATCACAATATTTCCATATGCCCATTGTACAACAAGCCAGATAATAACTTTTACCCTGAAGGCTGTTTTATACTAAGAATGAAAGTGGGGAACGGGCAGCTCAGGCAACTGTCTGAGGGAATCCATGTCTCCTGGATGAGTGTACAAGTATATGAACTATGGGTACTAATGCTCTTTTTACAATAATAGTCAATGTTCTAAAAAAGTTTTAGAAATACATTGTGTCATTCTCCATATCGCAATCAATAAAAATATGAACTCATTAAAATACACCCATATGGAAGGAGATGTCAAGAATTCTCTGGGAGCATTTGTTACAAACCAAATGGTAATTCTCTTTATAAAAATTGCTTCTCTGGCTGAGCTCATTCAGGTAGAGACTAAAGATGCCCAAAGTGTCGGAGATGAAGCTGTGGGGAACCAGAAGAAGAAGCACAAGGGGGTGAGAACATCACCCTGCTCTGTCTTCACCATCAGGGGAAAAGAGGAAAGATAGCTTCCGAGACTTTACTTTGTCTTCACTCAGTAGACTAGAAAAACTAAGATGGATTCAGGCAAAATTTTAACTTGGAATAAAGGGCACCCATCTGCTTATCATGGCCTCCTCCTTGTCATTCAAAGAGCTTTAGACAAGGCCAAAGGAGTCACAAAGGAGCTGGGGACAGTTCAGCAGTGTTACAATCTGCACACGCGTCAGCCCATCTGTTCTTCCAGTCACCCATGCACCCAGGATTACCTGAGGTCCTACACGATGTAGGATGCACATTAAGAAGAAAGTCTGAGCAAGGATTTTTGCCATCAAATATAGATATAAAGGTGGCCAAGTAAACTCTCATAGAAGGACCAAAAAATACATGATAAATGTCAAAAGGAAGATATAACAAAATATTACTTCAGAGTCTTACTATGCAGCTGGGACTCAGGGTGATCCTCCTGCTTTCAAGCTGCCCAGCACTGGGATTACAGACATGCACCTCCATGCCAAGACACTGGCTGGTTCAGCCTACCCTAGGGTAGGGGCTGATGTGGCATATGGTGTCAGGGATCAAACTGTGGTCCCTGTGCTTGCCTAAGCAGGCACTTAGTCCACTGAGGTACCTCACTGGTCCCAGGCACTGCTTGTTTAGCAACCAGGATTTATGGTTATGGGTGAGAGTCTTTTAATGTTGGGACTTATTTCACCTTTGTAATGTTAATTAGGAGGAAAAGAGAAACAAAATTATATAAGAAACCATAAAGCACAAGCAAGAGTGGGAAAACATTTGTGGACTAAGTAAACTTCATTTGTGTTTTAAAATACATGCTCAGCCCACCTGGATTACTTTGCTGAATTTATGCACCTACAATATATGAATGGCAATGAAATACCCATCTCTGGCAAAAGTAAACAAAAAAGGGGATATAAATGAAGCACTGTTTTGCAGTGAAAAAAAATATGTATGTATATGCAAAATAGCAGAGATATACAGCTACTTTCCCTTAGTTCAATAAGGAAGTTTTGATATAATAGTGTTTAGACAAGATATCATGTCTGCATCTTGTCCTCTGAATACCTACTATGAAGACAACAATATGCAATGTATTAGTTATTGTAACTGTCCTACTAACCTGTGAGACTGTCTCTTTGCTACTTATTTCTCAATAGAATTAGTATAAAAGGAGAGAGAGAGAGAAATGTGTCACATCCAGCATTCCAGGTCTGAAAACTCACTCTGAGTTTCTGTATCCTAAGGAGAGGTAGGAAGAGAAAAACTTAAAATGGTCCAACATAATGTTAAAATGTGCCCTGTGGTCAAAAACAGCCTCTGAGTGAAAAAAAAAACTGATAAAGAGGGAAGCCAAGTATAACAGACAGCGACATCCTCGACAATGAGTGCTGTGATTGAGGTCTAAAATCTCTCCCAGAGTCTCGTGTTCAGAGGTAGGGTTTTTGGAAGGAAGTTGGCTCACAGGAGTGCTAGTGCATGATGAGCCCATAACTGTGTTTTGTTAGGAGGCGGGGCCTCCTGGAAGGGTGGGTCACTGGGGACGTAATCTAGGAGGGTATGTTCTCTCTGGCTCCTTCTTTCTCCCCCTGCTTCCTGGGTACCATGAGGCAAGCAGTTGTCCTGCCCCAGAGCCAGCAGACCACGGACTGAATCCCCTAAAGCATGAACAGGTTTGTACCTTTCCTCCTTTAATCCCTACTATGCTCTAGCAGAAGGAAAGCTGGCAAATACCATGAAAATGTGATAAGCCATTATCTTCTATAGTTTTTATGTCTTTGGATAACTTCCCTTATCAGGACATTCACTGGAAGACACAAGAAAGAGCTGGTAGACTGAGACTGGAGCCTCTGCCGCCCACAGCTTCTAGGATCTGCTGAACAAGGGACCTTTGTCCTCATAAAATTCATCTTTCTGAAACTCAGTCACCCAAGAAGCGAGGTGACAAAGTCCCCATGGAAGCCATTGGAGGGCCTGGTTCACCTTCCAGCTGGAGAGCAGCATGAACTACCCACCATGAGAATGAGGTCATTTTGGACCTTCCATCTCCCCCAACACACACGCTTATACCCTGTGAAGCAGAAGTATCAGACAACAGACTTGAGAAGCTATAAATCAACATTTAAGCCACTAATACTACAGTAGTTTGTATGCAACAATAAATAACCAAATCAAACAAGGCACAGAAAAACAAGAATCTACCTATTGCTTAATGAGTTTGAAACCACCCTAAACCCCAAGACCTGAGGTCTTCATTCAGTGATTTCCAACTTGGCCATACCTTAGGCAGTTTTTAAAAACAATCTTTTCAAAGAACATGTAACCAACACATCTCAGAAATTCTTACCCCAAAATAGCTGACAGCATTTGGAAACTTCTTTGTAAAAAGCTTTGCTGGGTGTCCCAAGAACTGCCAGATGAGTCTGTGCTGACGTAAGCAGCGATTTTAAAGTGGACAATCTCCTGTACGACCTCACAGCCACCTTCCCCAGGGGCAGTATCTCAGAGAGCATCTGTTGTAACCTGTGTCTTTCATGGAGCGATACTGTGCTCAGGGACTCTGGGAGGAGGAAGCCGTGTTGGACGGTGTCTCCAACCTTCACTGAAAGAAGTCAGCTCTGCGGACTTTAATCACTAGGCTGCTCTCAAGGTCAAGCTGAGTACACAAACCTCAAATAAAGAACTGAACTGAGGAGATGTCCAACACGAGCAGAGTAGGAAAGGCAGCAGGGCAGCGCGGCAGCATGGCGTGTCGCTGAAGGGGATGCTCCCCCTGTGCAACGGCTTCGCTGGCTGGGAGGAGAGGGAGGCGGTGCTGCTGTGCACGCTGCAGGATGAGAGGGAGCTCGACCGCCGGGAGCCGGAGGAGGGGCGGCGTCCCTCCCTCATCTGCCTGACACAAGTCTGTAAGGAAACACGTTGACTCCTTTCATGATATCAGACAAACATCAGAGGAATTGGGCACTGAAGCTATGAGGTCCAGCTGGCCCCTCCAGCGGGGAGATACCTCACTCCTGAACCCACCTTGTGGCCAAACTTGCAGAACCTGGACAAACGTCTCTCAAGAAGAAAGAATGGATTTTTTTTTTAATAAGGTGTATTTGTGTGATGGCAGCAGGGGATGGACAAAAAGTCCCCACAAGGAAGGCAAATGTTGGGAGCAAACACTCCTTCTCCTTATAGAGACTTCAATATAGAGGTAATCGCAGAAAATATGGAGTCGGCTTTTTTTTTCATATTTAGTACAGGATGGATCTCAGTACCTCTGCTGGAGTCAGCTATATTAAGAGAGATAAAGGGGTTCCTTGCAAAACAAAATAGATTCATTTGTTTGAAAACATGGAAAAGAGTAACACGATGCTCCTCTTTGCCTCCTGCTGCATACATGCGCTATCCAAACCTCTTCATTCCAAGAAAATGAAAATAACTCAAATTGCATTCAGCATAAGTGGGAGCTTCCCAGCTCACTGATGGAGCAGCTAGCCATATTCTAGCCTTAGTCCTGCTGGATTCTGATGCTCAAACACTCTTCCATGAAGCTGCTTCTCTGTTCTATGACTTAGCTCTGCTCGCTGATGGCCCTGTTCTAGAAGTCTCCCAAGTACGGCGGCAACATAGGAGGAGTCAGGAGCTCCAGGCTGTTTTTGTTATCCCCTAAACAACAACACTTCAGGACCGGCCAGATAGCTCAGCAGAATAAAGTGCCTGCTTGGGCAGAGTGCAGTGGCAGGGGCTGGGTCCCAGGGCCTGCTGTGCTAGCCCCTCCACCCCGGGACACATGGAGATGGCAATTGAGACTGGGTGTGATGGCGTGCACCTGTAATCCCAGTGCTTGGGAGGCTGAAAACAGGAGGATTGCTGTGAGTACGACCTGTGTAGTGAGTAGATCCTGTACTAAATACACTAAAATAAATAATAAAATAAAACAAACAACAGTTCACAGCAATAGTTCCTCACTCTCTACAGACTCCAAGAACTGTGTCTCCTCTACTTTGACTGGGTCACATGCCCTCCCAGAGCTAATCACTGTCTAGGAGAAGGTAATGTCCTGGGAATCCATGCCTGGAGAAGGAAGAGAGGTTCACGCCACCTGCACTGCATGGGCTGACAGTGGATAAAGAGCCAGATGCCATGGAAAACAGGGGCATTTTATTTATAAAAACAGACAGGGAGATGGCTCAGTGGAATAAGTGCTTCCCCAGCAAGCACAAGGGCCTGAGTTCAATCCCTGGTTCCACAAAAAAAAAAAAAAAAAAAAAAAAAAAGTATTTATAAAAACAGTGTGCATGGATACTGCACAGGTAAACACTATCTCTGCCTTAGAGCTGAGAGCAGAGCTTCCAGGAGAACGGCTTGCTGGATTCCACATGGGCAGTTCCGTATCTGGAGCAATGAATGGGCAGGCCCGCATGCTTCCACAGCACCCACTGGTCATTCCAGAGTTGCCTAGATTACGGACGCTCAACTAACCTCACCCTTGGGGGCTCGTAACAGAGCAGCTCAATTCCTAATTACTGCTAAGAAAGGCAGGCCGACTTGGATGTTTGGTCTTAAGTTTCCATTGGCTTATTACTGTATGGAACAACTGTTGAATCTTCTCTCTCTCTCTCTGTCTCTGTGTGTGTGTGTGTGTGTGTGTGTGTGTGTGTGTGTGTGTGTCTCCATCTCCCTCTCTGACTCCTTCTCTGTCTCCCTCTCTGTGTCTGTCTCTCTGTCTCCTCTCTCTGTCTCTCTCTCTGCGTGTCTTTCTGTCTCTCTCCCTGTCTTTCTCTTTTTTCTCTCTTTCATTAGAGAAAAAAGATTAAAAGCTCAAGAGCCTTCTGAAATACAAACCATTAAAATAGAAAACATTTCAAATATACTGTCATCGCCCTCACAAGTCTTATCACCTGGACCAAGTAACAATATTTGCCATTCCTTTTTATTTAAAAAGGAATATACATTTTGTTGATTTTTATCACCTCATACTCTTGAAGGTCTGCAAAGAATGTTTAACAGATGAGTAGTTTTGTTTTAATGCTCAGCAAATTTGTTCTGTGTCAAGATTGTTTTTGAGAAGGTGTTGCCCAGATACAGAATATTGATGTAGTTTGATTTTTCACTTTCCTGGTGCCAAGAAGGTATTTGGTGACATAAAAAAATTTTGATGGCAAAGGTCCACACCTTGTTAGTCCCTTGCTGCATCTTAATGAATGTAGTCAAAGAAGCACAAAACTGGCCTTTTTTCACTGCTTCTATCCTTGCCCTCCATTTGGCCCAGTCTGAACCTGGCTAGAGCATGACTGCAAGATGGCATCATGTATGAGCTTTCCCTCACGTGTATAAGCAGGAAAGGCTGTGAGATTGGGTCTAAATAAAATAGAGCCATGATAAACAGAGCCTGCCACCAACTCACAATCCCCTGGCATCCACACAGGACAGAACTAACATCATGACCAGCCATAGGAGGGATGAAGGACGTCACATTCTCTCATCCTCAGCATGCCTTGTGGGGCACCATCTTCAGCACAAAGAAATGGATGGTCTCACTACATCTATCCGGAGCCACGCTAAAAATGTTTTCTTTTTTAATTTCCTTTCTATGGAGTCCCAGAATCCCACATGAAAAAACTATTATAATGACAGCCCATGAAACTCGTGCCTATCCCATCATTTCCTACCTCCTCAGTCCTCTCTCCCTAGTCAACAGTATGCCAGATGGGACTTAGACTTCAAGCCACAGAAGACAATGCAAGAAGTTTCTTCAGTCTCAGAAGGTCTGGTGGGCTGTGTACCAGACCATAGAAGGAGTCACGGCCACATGAATCTAGTTTTTGTGCCCTTGCTTTGAGCCTCATTGCCAGTCTGGCTTTTTGTTTAGGTGACCCTTGGCCCCTGAAGTCAATGTTTGTCTTCGAAATGGTATTGCAACACTAACATCTGGCAATGTCCTCCAGCCTGACATTTGTGAAGCAGATGCTTCTAAAAGCTGAGAGTGCGCCTTCTGGACCCATGTTTTCAGTAATGCCCCTGGCATTGATCTCTGTGGTACCTCTCCCAGGTAAAAAGAGAAATGTGCTGAGACGTGGCTGAGAAATAATGCTTCAGACTACCCAGAGGTCATCTTGGAATAGAAAAGCACAGACGTTCTTATATTTAAGAAATGTCTAGAGGTAGTGAGGAGGGAAAAAATCAAATCCTTGGTATTTTTTATAAAGTTATATTTTAAATAGTCTAGCAGTACCAGCCTGACAAAGCTG
The DNA here is from genome assembly GCA_004027165.1 of Ctenomys sociabilis. NCBI lineage: Eukaryota > Metazoa > Chordata > Mammalia > Rodentia > Ctenomyidae > Ctenomys > Ctenomys sociabilis. The sequence continues at coordinate 13,029 of PVKA01034373.1, forward strand.
TGCTGTGCTGTAAGTGATTTCTGTGGTCCTCTCCCTTAAAACTTTGAGAAGCTGAGAAGTGCATCTAATACAGAGGAAAATGGTGATTCTCCCACTCAGTCCACCGTCCTTATACACACACACACACACACACACACACACACACACACACACTGTATGGAACTCTGTAAGAGGCTTCCCTCAATGAGAGCCTGCAGAATACACCAAGAAACCTTGAGAACTAGAGAATACAACGACCTACATTTGAACAATGCTACTTCTTAATATTAAGATTTTTTTTCCCAGGAGACCTGAGATTTCAAAACTAAGAAGATGGTTAATGAGAAGTATTTATTTCAACTGGATGAAGGTTTTGATTTCCAGCACAGTGCCTCAACATCTATTCTTACTCTTTATCAATAGCAATATTTATACAACCACCCATAGAAGAGGTCAAAATCTCAACATATCCAGGAGTTCAATTCAGGCAAGGTATTTATGAAGCTTAGAAATCATTTTTCCCTCATTCATTCATCTTCATGAAATCTCTAGTGCCCAGATAGTAGAGGATCAGCATTGCCCAAACCAATTTAAAGGGGTAGCACAGGCAGAATCCTAAGATGACCCCTAATAATTCATAACCCAGATGGCTCTGAGCACATGTGAAGCTTGTGACTTGTTTCTAACCCACAGTAGAAAACAAAGACAGATAAATATCAGTCCCAGGGCTGTATCATATAGCAAAAGAGAAGAAATTTTTACAGATTTAGTTAGGTTCCCAAAGCAGGTGACTTTTTAAGTCAATAAAAAGAGATTGCCCAGGTGAATCCTTTAAGAAGTCTAGAGTCAAAGAACCCAACCAAGGAAGACTTTCTTTCTGGTTTGGAAGAAGTCAGCTTCCAGGTTGTGAGAGAATGTGTGAAGGGGTCACAAGGCAAGGCTCTGACGGAAGCTTCTAGTGGCTGGAAATGGTCCCTGTCAGCTTCTAGCAAAAGACAAGGACCTCAGTTATGCAACTATGAGGGAAATGCAGCAAGTTGAAGGAGCTCAGAAGCATAGTGCTCCCCATTCATGTCTCCAGATAAGAATGCAACCTGGATGACAGCTTGATTCCAGTCCTGTGAAGCCCTGAACTAAGTTTTGCCCAGACTTCAGATCTGCAGAAACTATAGCATAACAAATGGGTGTTACTAGAAGATGCTGGTGTGTGGTAATTTATTATGCATTCATAGGTCAGTACAAAGGGGGTTCTGTTGACTGAAATGTAATTCAAATACATCAGAGTCGATGTTTCAGGCTACTAAATATTGTACATTGTGTGGAGCTTGGATACACATCTCTGGGAATCAACAGTCACATAGGATGAAAAAGAATGAGATTCTGCATCTAATATAGGTGTAACAATGGACTGATAAATAGCTATGTAGACAGACATATGCAAGTGTATATATATATATATATATATATATATATATATATATATATATGATCTCTACTCAGCGCTTTCAATATCTTGCTTTAGATGAGAGGGTAGAGCTAAAACAGTACTGGTAATTCTAATGTCATACATTTACTCGACCTGGTACACTAAAAGATAAAAGGAAAAATAATAGCAAAGCAAAAAAATAAATAAATAAATAAAGATTCACTTCTCATACAGTCAGAGGTAAAAACTGTATACCCCAGACCTTCCAGATCTCTAAGAAAGACATAAATATTATAAAAAGCAGAGAGGTTTAGCTAGGCTGCATGATCAATAGGTCCAGAAAATTTTGTCTTGTTTTGTTTTGTTTTGTTTTGCTGAACCATGGATTGAACTCAGGCCCTTGCACTTACCAGGGAAGTGCTTATTCCACTGAGCCATCTCCCGGCCCCTGGTCCAGATAGATTTGATTGACAATTTAAAATCAATAGTTTATCAAATCATGATGTAAATAATATTAACTTCCCTTGAGTAGACAGTAAGTAGGTTAATATCACACATACTGACAAAATGTATGTTTTAAAACTATCATTCACAGCCTATTAGCAAGTCATTGCCATAGACTGTATTTAGAATGACTCCCCAAAACCTCTGATTCAGTAGCGCTGCTGGGAACAAGTGGAACCCTAAACCAGGAATGATTAAAGGGGATAAAGAAGGGTACTGCATACTTGTTAGGGAAAACTTCAAGAAGAAGAGATAACAGTCATAAATATACATGCACCAAATATGGGAACACCCAAATATATAAGGCAAATATTAATACACATAAAAACTCAAATAACCAATAGCACAAATGTAATGGGGGCTTTTAACATCAATTGTCACAAAGAGATAGATCAACTAGACAAAAAATCATCAAAGAAATAACAGAACTAACCAAGGATGTGAACAAATGGATTCAGTAGATGTTTATAGGGTGTTCAACACATCAAAATACATATTCTTCTGCACTGTACATACTAAATGGAAAAGAATTGAAATTATCCCATTCATATTATCAGACAATAGTGCAATGAAATTGGAAATTAATAAGAAAGAAACCACAAAAGTTCCATAAACACAAGAAAATTAAATAAAAGTCTCCTGAACAACCAATGGATCATAGAAGATGATCCATAATATCCAATATCTATAATAAATCCAATATCTATAATAAAAAATACAGATACAACTTACCAGATTCTGTGGGATACAATGAAAATAATCCTCAGAGAAAAATTTCGATAGTGAACTCTCACATCAAGAAAACAGAGCAAGAACAAATAAATAGCATAATGTTGTACCTTAAGTTTCTAGAAAACAAAAGAGCAAGTCAATCCTGAAGCTTCCAAAAGCCAGGAAATCATAAAGATCAAAGCAGAAATTAACACAATGGAGATGAACAAAATACAAAGAATTAATGAATTGAAGAGTTGGTTCTTTGAGAGAAATAGATAAAATTGATAAACCCTCAGCCAACCATATCAAAAAAAAAATGAATGAAGAAACTCAAATTCATGCAATAAGGAATGAAAAGGGTGAAATCATTACAGATCCTGGGGACATAAGAGGGTCATCACTACCTACTTTGAAAATCTTTACTTCCATAGGATGGAAAATACAGAGAAAATGGACAGATTCCTTGATACATATAAATTACCAAAGATAAATAAAAAAGTTATAAAAATTCTGAATAACCTAATATCAGTTAATGATATTGAAAATGTAATTAAAAACCTACCAACAAAGAAAATCCAGGTCCTGATGGATTCATAGCTGCAGTCTGCAAGAAATTTAGAGAAGATTTAATGTCAATATCAGGGGAGTTGAAAAGGAAGCAATTCTCTCTGACACATTCCTGCAGGCAAGTATTACCCAAAACCAGAGAAAGACCTAATCAAAAAAAAAAGAGAGAGAGAGAGAACTACAGAACAATCTTCCTAATGAGCATACATGCCAATATCCTCCATAAAACACTAGCAAACAGAATGCAGAAAATCCTCAAGAATATTGTATACCACAACCAAGCAGGAATGCAGAGATGGTTGTATATTCAAAAATCCAGAAATGTAAGACACCACCACAACAACAGAGCCAAAGACAAAAAATATAGGGTGATCATCTCTATAAATGCAGAAGGAGTTTTTGACAAAGCCCAACACTCATTCATAATAAAATCCCCACAAAAAAAATCAGAATAGGAGGTCCTCATTTTAATCTGAAAAAAGCCATCTATAAAAACCCAGATATCATATTAAATGGACAAAAACTAAAAGCTTTCACTTTAAAAATCAAGAACAAGACCGGAATAAGACCTCGCTCTGGAAACATAAGCCAGAGCAATTAGACAAGGGAAAGAAAAGGAATAAGGATAAGACAGGAAAATGTTAAATTATCATCATTCACAGAGGACATGACACTCCACATAAGAGATTCCAATAACTCCACCAAAAGTCTTCTAGATTTAATAATCAAATTCAGTAGCATAGCTAGAAACAAAGTTAGCACTCAAAAATCAATAGCATTTCTAAACACAAACAACAAACTCACTGAAAGAGAAATTATGGAATATCTTCACAATAACTTCCAAAAAATTAAATACTTAGGAGTTAGTCTAACAAAGAAAGTAAAAGATCTATACAGTGAAAATTACAGTACCCTGAAAAAAGAGGTTGAAGAGGATTTCAGGAAATGGAAAGATATTCCTTGTTCCTGGATAGGAAGAACCAAGATTGTGAAAATTGTCGTACTCCCAAAACTGTTATACAGATTTAATGTAATTTTGATCAAGATACCATTAGCATACCTCACAGGTCTAGAGAAAACATCTCTAAAATTCATCTGGAACCAGAAGAGATCTAGAATAGCAAAAGCAATCCTGGCCAACAAAGCCAAGGCAGGAAGCAACACAATTCCTGAGTTGAAATTATAGTATAAAGCTACTGTGACATTATCAATGGAAATGATTAAAAGATGCAGACACAACTACAAACACACTCAGCTACCTTGTCTTTGATAAAGGGCCAAACATGTTCACTGGAAGAAAGATAGCCTCTTTAATAAACGCTGCTGGAAAACTGACTTCCACATGCTAAAAACTAAAACAAGACCCATGTCTATCACTACAGTAAAATAAAAATGGATTAAGATATAAATATTAAAACAAAAACAAAGTCTAAGTGTAGGAAGAAATCTTGAAGACATAATGGTGGGCAAAGAGTTTATGAACTAAAACCAAAATGCACAGGAAATATTTTAAAGAATCAAAAGTTGGGATCTCATCTTACTAAAAACATTTGGACCATCAAAAGAATCATCAATAGAGTAAAAAGGAAATCCATGAATTGGGAAGAAACTTTAGCTGACTATCCCTTAGACCAAGGATTTGTATTTACAACATACAAAGAATTCAAAAAATGAGACTCCCAGAATTCAAAGACCCAGTCCAAAATGGGCATCAGAGATGAATACACATTTATCAGAGGAAGAAATACAAATGACAAATAAACACATAAAAAATGTTCCACAGCACTGGTCATTCAAAAAATGCAAATTAATACAACACTCAGATTCCATCTCTCCACAGAAAGAATGGCTGTCACCAAGAAATCAACCAATAACAAATGCAAGTAGGGCTCTGGGGTAATAGCCTTTCCACTGTGGGTGGGAATGTAGATTGGTACAACCATTATGGAAATCTTCGAAAAGCTAGGATTAGAGGCTCCATTCAACCCAGCCATCCCCCTCCTTTTCTACAAGAACTAGAAACATCATACCATACTGATACATATATGCCAATGTTTATAGTAACACAATTTGTCATAGCTACATCTTGGAAACAATCTAAATGCCCATCAACTGAGGACTACAGAAAAAAGATGTAGTATTTTTGTGGAATGGAATGCTACTCAGTTATAAAGAACAATAAACTCTAGACTTCGATAGGTAAATGGGTACAACTAGAGACCATATTCATAAGTGAAATAAAGCAGATCCATATGTGTTAACATTGTACTGTTTCCCTAGTGTAAAAAACTAGTGAAAGAGTAAATAAGATCCAAAAGGTGCAATAAATATTGTGACAGAGAAATAAACTGCTCAAAATGATAGAACAACTAGGAGGGAGAAAAGAGAAAAGATGGAAGACAGGGGAAAAGATATATATATATATATATATATATATATATATATATATATATACAAGATAGCTAAGATAATTATACTACTAATTTCTATTAGTTCATTGAAAGAAACATAGTCCTTTTTTTAAATTGAAGAACAAATAGCAATGAGACAGTTTCAAATCAACTTAACAGAACAAATTAAATAATTAATACATTGCATATTGGGTTATTTTGTTTTTGTTTTTGTTTTTGTTTTTTGGTGGAACCGGAGATTGAACTCAGGCCCTTGCACTTGCCAGGGAAGCACTTATTCCAGTGAGCCATCTCCTCAGGCCCTCCATAATGTTTTCATAGTGGTTTGTTGTCGTATAAGGTGTGTACATGATATTCTACTTACAAACATTATTAGAGCAGATGTCTCTAATCAATGAATTAAGAGAATGTACCTATAGACTTATCTATTTTTTAAAGCTGAATTATAGTACACTTTCAATAATTAATACTTTCTACCTTGTTATCTTCCTAGTGGTTGTCCATAGTACTAGAAGCTGACGTAATATCCTGTCGAACCACCATTAGTGCAAATCTTGCCTCTCATAGAATTATGCAGAAGCACTGCATATTTATCCTAACTGTACTGTTTATACAAACACAGCATGGTTCTTCCTTTGTATCCCCCTTTTTTTGTCTAGACCTGTCAAAGATGGGCACTCCATTGTCATTCAACCATTATAGGTGCCTGAACTTGGTAACACAATCATACATAGTGGAGCAGTCCACAATAATAGTGAGTCATCTGAAGAAGTTGTTGACTATAGCCATTTATAATTCAACTTATTATTATGACCTTATTTTAAATACTTCATTTTTATACTTCTCTGCTGGATGGTTAACACCGAGATAAAGCAAGAACTATATAAAAAAAAATGTAGCTTTTTGTATCTGATGAGGTCAGTCAAATCCCCTCAGGGTTCATCTTGTAATCCTGTACCTCACTCTAGATCCTTTGTCTGTGTCAGCTGTGTGGATGAGTCACGATCATTGCTTGACCAGTTTGCTCGCTGTGAGAGACTGAGAGAAAGTTTTCTCTCCATGTGAGAAAACTTACGCACACTATAGATCATGGATCACCTTCTTCTGTGGCTCCATAATCTCCTTGATCAGAAAATTGGGGGCACAACTAAGTTCCATGATGTTACAGTACAGGTTCTCCTATGTCCTGAGTCCTCACTGACCTTGAAAGCCAAAATGTTGGCTGACCTTGCAGTCCTATTTCTCCAATTTTTGATCTGTGAACTTAGGTTGTTAACCATCTAGAAGAGAAGCTGATTAGTACCCTGCAGCACATGCTGTTCAGTTTGCCCTAACTATCTGACTCAATTCTTTTTAGTTGTTGTTATACATTTCTATTTGTATTTCTTCTTTTGACTTCTTATACTAGAGAGACTATACGATATCTGCACATGTGTGTCTGGTTTATTTCACTTAGAAGTATGTGTTCAAGTGGCATCCACTTCAATATAAATACTTCAAGTTTATCATTCTTTATAGATGAGTAATATTCCATTATATAGAAATACAACATCTTCTTCAACCATCCCCAGGCATCTTGGTTGTTTCCAAGCTTGTTTGGCCCCATTGTCAAAGATCAGGTTTCTGAGTGTGTTTGTAGAGGCCTCTGTATCTTCTAATCTATTCCATTGATCCTCAGCTCTATTTTGTTGCCAATACCATGTTGATTTTATCACAGTGCTTTTGTAGTATAATTTCAAGTCAGGAACTGTGATGCCTCCTGCCTTGTCTTTGTTGGCCAGGATTGCCTTTGGATTCTAGGTCTTTTCTGGTTCCAAATAAATTTTAGGAACAATTTCCATAGGTCTGGGAGTTGTGTTGGTGGCAGTTTGATAGGGATTGCATTAAATCTGTACAGCAACGTTGGGAGTATGGCCATCTTCATGATGTTGGTTCTTCCTATCCAGGAGCATGGGATATCTTTCCATTTTCTGAAATCCTCTATATCTTTTCTTAGGGTGTTGTAATTTTCTGTGAAAAGATCTTTGACTTTATTGGTTAAGTGAATTCCATAGTATTTCATTTTCCATGCTGCTATTCTAAAAGGTATTATTTCTATAGTTTCCCTTTCAGTTGGTTTGTTATCTGTGTAGAGGAATGCTACTGACTTTTGAGTACTGACTTTGTATCCTGCACTGTTACTGAACTTCCTTATCAATTCTAGTAGCTTCTTGGTGAAATTTTTTGGATCTTCCAAGTAAAGTATCATGTCATCTGCAAATAGTGATAATTTAACTTCTTCTTTACCTATTCTTATTCCTTTTATTTCTCCCTCTTTTCTAATGGCTGTTTCTAATGATTCCAAAACTATGTTGAATAGGAGGGGCGATAGAGGACATACTTGTCTTGTACCTGATCTAAGGGTAAAAGATTTCAGTTTTTCCCCATTTAGAATTATATTAGCTGTTGGGTTGTCATAGATGGCTTTTATCAAATTGAGGTAGAGTCCATCTATTCCAATTTTCTGTAGGGTTTTGAGCATGAGTGAGTATCAGACTTTGTCAGAGGCTTTTTCTGCATCAATTGAGATGATCATGTGGTTTTTAGATTTCAGTCTATTAATATAGTGTATTACATTTATAGATTTTCCAATACTTTCACTAAAACGGTTTTCTAGACTTGTGATTGAGATTCTTAGTTCTTCTATATCTCTTTGACTCTGCTTCATGTGTTCTATTTCTTTTCTGTATTGTGCATTCCAGGAATCCATCATATTTCTGATCTCCTCTATGTTTTTTATCAATGTCTTCTTTAGAGGTAGCTATTACTTCCTTTACTGCAGAGTTTTTTCCAAATTGGGTTTCCTCTATACATTTCTGGAATTGATTCTCTACTTCAGATGCTATGATTTCAAGGAATTCTTTTTTTATTTCAAAAATTATTTCTGCTTTGAGTTCCTCTTTACCTTTCTGCTGTTGTTTCTTTGCATGCGACACTGTTAATTCATGTTTCAGCCGGAGTACTGTTCTCTGCACTTGTTCTAGGTGGGCATTGGGTTTCCTCCATATGTTTCTGGATTTGATTCATTACTTCAGATGCTATGTATTCAAATATTTCTTTTTTCATTTCAGGCATTAATTCTGGTCTGAGTTCCTCTATGCCTTTCTGCTGTTGTTTCTTCTGCCTCTATTAATTCAACTGAGCTAGTGTCCTCTGCAGTTATTGGTGGACTCAAGGCCTGAGATTGCATTTTTCTCCTTGTCTTTGTCATTTTGTATAGCACTGACCTCTGATCTTTGGTGTAGAGCTTTGCTGCAGTTATGATCTTAGTGCATAATGAGATTCAGGTGTCAGTCTATTCAGTTTGAGGTTATCCAGCTAGCCTGGCCTGGATCTAGCTGTTGTGTTCAACTCCTTTTTGCTGCAGCACTTCTGGTACAACTGTGAGCCTGTGGTTCCCCTCTGTTGGGTCCCTGGTCCAGGGATCACTGGAGAGTGCAGAAGCTCTCCACACTCACCAGGCTGGGTGAGGGTAGATCAGGTGCCAGGAGAGTCACAAAAGTTCTCACTCCTATGGCGGGCTTGGAGGCAGAGGCTCTACGGAGTTTCCAGGCAGGCCTGTCTGGGGTGTCTCTGGCCAGTCGCTCTCTCAGAAGTCTTGGGGCCTGGGGTTCTGGATGGTGTGGAGTGCACAGGGAGAAGCCAAAGGCTGTACTACACACTCACTGAACTGGGGTGCTAATAGAGTCAGAAAAATGTCCACTTGCTCAGCGGGCTTGGGGGCAGGGGCTCAAAACATAGTGCTTATCATTTGCATGACTGACCCTTTTGTATGCCTGCATCTGGTAATCTAAGCAACTACTCTGAAGATAACAGTATGCAATATGATTAGCATTATTAATTTCCAACCACCTTGTTTTGAAATTCTGTAAACTTTTTTTTTTTCAGTACTAGGGATCAAATTTGGGACCTTGAGTTTGATAGGCAGGTGCTTATGCCACTGAGCTTTTTCTCTCTTTAAAATAAAAATTTTAAAAAGAGGTAAAGTCATGATAGGAACATAGGCCAACACGTTTTTGGAGGTTATCAGAATCCAGCCCCTTCTTCATCTCTTTGCTTCCTAACTGCCACAGGGTGAGCAGCTCTCTCCACACTGCATCCCCACCACATGCTTGGCCTCTGCACAGGACTGAGGCCACAGAGCCAAGTGACCATGTATGGAACTCTCTAAAATCATGAGCCAAAACAAACCTTCACTTTTTTGGTTTACCTTCAGAATTTGTCACATCAACAGAAAGCTGATGAACACAGTTCTGAGTCAACAATCAGAAGAATGGGAAAGCTACCACTCATGTGGAGACCACTGTCATATGAGTTATGGATTTCACTACTTAAAACAATTTTTTTTGTGTGTAAGAATGACAGATACAGGGCTGGCCTAATAGCTCCGCGGACTAATGCACCTGCTTAGGCACAGCACAGTGGCCGGTTTCGATCTTGGGCATGTCTTGTTGGCCCCGCCCCTAGGATGCACTGAGATAGTGATTGAAACTAGACATAGTGACACAGGTCTATAATCCCAGCGCTTGTGAGGCTGAAAACAGGTGAATCACTATGAGTCTTATCTACATGTTTTTTTTTCTTTTTTTTTCCATTTATTTTTATTTTATTAAAATACAAATGTCAATCAGACAGTTTCAAGACACCTTAACCATACAGAGTCGATGAATTAATACATTGCAAACTGTTTTCATAATGTTTTGGTACTGTACAAGGTGCATACATGAAATTATATTTACAGGTTTTTTTTATAGCTGAATTATATCAAAGATTCAATAATTATTTACCTAGTGGATGACCATAGCACTAAAAGCCGACATAATATCCTGTCCAACCACCATTAGTGCAGATCTTGCCTCTCAT
>PVKA01034374.1:0-23532 GCA_004027165.1 Ctenomys sociabilis
GCATAGTGAGACCCTGTCTCAAAAAGACAAAAAAAAAGCTCACTTTGTAGCTCAGGCTGGTCTCGAACTCACAATAATCCTCCTGCCTCAGCCTCTCAAGTGCTGGAATTATAGGCCTGCGCCACCATGCCCGGCTCATATCCTGCTCTGTCTTATACATTTTTTTCTCCTAAACCTCCCTCCTTTTTTTGTTTTTGTTTTCTGTCTTTTTGAAACAGGGTCTCACTATGCAGTTCAGGCTGGCCTTAAGCTCACTTTGTTGTAGCTCAGGCTGGTCTCGAACTCACAGCAATCCTCCTGTCTCAGGCTCCTGAGTGCTGGGATTACTGGAATGCGCCATCACGCCCGGCCCTCCCTCCTTTTCAAATCTACACATTCTCCCTTTCTCCTAGAGAAGCTGCTAGCCTCCACATTTCTAGAGCCTTATCTGAAACAGGATCCAGGCTGGCCTTGAATTCACAGCCCAGGACAGATCCGATCCTTCTGCCTCAGTGTTGGCTGGGATTACTTGGCTCTTCCCTGATGTTGGTGCGGGCGATGTGTCCCGAGAAGGGAGCGCAACGGTAGTCTTAGCGTCCCCTAAGGGTCCGGGAGTTTGGGCCAGCAGAAGTAAAGGAGGGACGCACCGCGTGCGAGGCTTCTTGCCCTCAGTCTTTACTTCGTCCGATCTCACAGGCTTTGTCGCCCAGCCAACTAGGCCCGTGGAACTTCTAGAAGAGCTGCTTCTGTCCCGCCCGCAACATCCAGGTCTTCACCCGGGTCCCCTCCTCCGCTGGGCTCCACAGTCCTCGCTGCCTGCCCCGCCTTCTCCTGCTCCACGCCTTTGATTGCTCCCGGGCCACGTCACTTCCCGCTGGGATCCGCCCACCAGCGCGGTCATTGGCCTTCTTCCTTGGTACGCGATGGCCGCAGGGGAGGGGGCTGTGTGGGGAGGGGGCGGGAATTCCCGACTCCCAGCCGGAAAAGCGCGGACGCTATGGAGGTAGTCCCTCGCGAGGTGAGTGTGGGTTCTCAGGAGCTAGGTGCCCCTTTACACATTTCTCGTATGCTTTTCTCTAAGTGGCCCTCTCCGACCCCGACTCCCGAAACCCGGACTTGCAGACCCCGCCCGCAGTGTCATCCGGTCCAAACCCGGGATCCGGCGACCCCCCGGCCCAAATCTTGGGGTCAGCGGCCCCGACACGAGGCCCTCTCCAGCTCTTCACTTTCCCAGGCTCGGCGTGGGGCAAGGGGAGGGGAGAGGACCTCGCACCCACACACGGCCCGCTCAAGCGGTCTACGAAGGGTTCTCCCATCCTGACACCCTTCGCTGAAACCGCTCGCGCCCAAACGAAGGGGCTTGGCTCCTGCTTGCCTTCGGGACTGCAGCTCCAGGTGCTGTTTGGAGGCTGCCCCAGCTCCCTGGGGGCTCGGAGTGGAAGGATGATGAGACACCTACACTAGCCTTTACGTTCCGTTTCCACCTTCTTGGCTCCCTGAACAGGTCGCTTGGGAAAAATAAAGTCTGAAGAGCAATAGAAACGTTCCTAGTATGGGAGTGGATGAGTCACATGGGGAAGCCAAAGAGCAGCTGGGGTGGAGAACTGCTCCCTGCTGACCGGCCTTCCCCTTCTGTGGCCCCGTCTTCTTCCTGCGTGACAACCTCCCCCTCCTTCCTAGGTCTGAGAATCACTGGAGCTACCACAACCACCATGGGGCCCTGGGGTGAACCCGAGCTCCTGGTGTGGCGCCCAGAAGCGGTGGCTGCACAGCCTCCAGTGCCCGTAGGGCTGGAGGTGAAGCTGGGGGCTCTGGTGCTGCTGCTGGTCCTCACCCTTCTCTGCAGCCTGGTGCCCATCTGCGTGCTGCGGCGACCTGGAGCTAACCGTGACCCTGAAGGTTCAGGTGAGGGGCACTCTTCCCTGCCTCTGGACTGGGGCAGGTAGGGAGGTCTCTACACTTGGGGGAAGTGACCTGAGAGGGAGGGGAGGACAGGAGTAGCCTCTGCTTGCTTGGGTCGGGGAAGTGGGAAGGGGTAGTGGGAGTTCATCTGCTCTCTGTTGCATTCTTGCCCAGCTACCCGTCAGAAATTTCTGAGCCTAGTAAGCTGCTTTGCTGGAGGTGTGTTTTTGGCCACTTGTCTTCTGGATCTGTTGCCTGACTACCTGGCTGCCATCGATGAGGCCCTGGCGGCCCTGCATGTAACTGTGAGCACTGGTCTCAGCTGTGACCTGGCGGGTGCAGGGGATGTCAGTTGCACACAGGGCTTCTTAGATCTGGCAGCTCCGTAACTATGAAAACCTTGGGTGTAGGTCCTATGAACTGCAATCTTTAGTTACAGGGCAGAACTCTTTCTGTGAGTTTCTTTCCCCCATACCAGTCTCTGAGTGACCTCTTGAGACAGTGAGGAAACCATCAGGTGTGTGACCTACTCTCCATTTCTCCTTTCCAGTCACCGGGATGGTAACAGTGCTCCAGGAATCTCCCATTCCTGGAGCACTTGTTGAAGAACGAGATGCAATTCATTGTAGGACTGGAAAGTAGAGAGGGTAGTTCCTAGGGACTTGGTATTGCTGCCCAAAATGGTTTTACCCCAAGAAATGGGATGTGAGCAATGATTAAGCCTAACATGTAGGAAATCTCACTATAGGAAAAATTGAGACAGGTGGGTAGTCGTGTAGGGAAGTCATCCCAAACTGGAGCTTGCTGTTACTTTTTTCCCCCTAGACTGAGGAAGTAACATGGGTTATAACCTTCTGTTTGTCTGTGACTGAGTGAGCTTGCTCTCTTTGTGAATGTGCCCGTGATGGTATGCTTCTGTTCCTGTGACATTCTATGGCTCTGTGAGTATTTGGGAAACCTTGTCTTTGCTTGACTATATGTGACACTGAGCTATTTCTATATCAGTGACTTTCAACTAGGGTGGTTTTGCATCCAGGCAACTTTTTTTTTTGTACTGTGAATTGAACTCAGCCCTGGGTTGGGAAAGGGGTATTGTACTTGTTCCTGGCTATCTGTATAGCCTATAGTGTATGCTACATCTGGCAAAGAATTGTTTTCACCAAACAAAACAAAAAAACCCAACCACAACAAAGAAAGGCCAGGAATATAGCTCAGTGGCACAGTGCCTTCCTAGCAAGTGCAAGGTCCTTAGTTTGATTTCTGGTACAAAAAACAAAACAAAACAAAACAAAACCCACCAAAAACCAAAAAATTGTCTGGCCTAAAATGTTAACAAGGCCAAAGCTGAGCTAGCATTGTGTGTGACACCATAATCTGTGTGATTGTATTCATCACTGTGTGACCAAGGATGGCTGTGTGTGAGACTTGTGTTTATAACTGGGCCTCCATCAGATCTTGTCCTGTCTCCAGACACTTAGCTGCCAACTCTGCCCACAGCTCCAGTTCCCCCTGCAAGAGTTCATCCTGGCCATGGGCTTCTTCTTGGTTCTGGTGATGGAGCAGATCACACTGGCTTACAAGGAGCAGTCTGGGCCACCGCATCGGGAAGAGACGAGGGCCCTGCTGGGAACAGTAAATGGTGGGCCACAGCATTGGCATGACGGGCCAGGGGTCCCACACATAAGAGGAGCTGTGGCAGCCCCTTCAGCCCTACGTGCCTGTGTACTGGTCTTCTCTCTGGCCCTGCACTCAGTGTTTGAAGGGCTGGCAGTGGGACTGCAGCGAGACCGGGCTCGGGCTATGGAGCTGTGTCTGGCTTTGCTGCTCCATAAGGGTATCCTGGCTGTCAGCCTATCCCTGAGGCTCCTGCAGAGCCACCTTCGGGTGCAGGTGGTGGCTGGCTGTGGAGTCCTCTTTTCATGCATGACACCTCTGGGTATTGGGCTGGGTGCTGTTCTGGCAGAGTCAGCTGGGCCTCTGCACCAATTGGCCCAGTCTGTGCTGGAGGGCATGGCAGCTGGCACCTTCCTTTATATCACTTTCCTGGAAATCCTGCCCCAGGAGCTGGCCTCTTCTGAGCAGAGGATCCTCAAGGTCATTCTGCTCCTTTCTGGTTTTGCTGTGCTTACTGGCCTGCTCTTCATCCACATTTAGGGGGCAGGGGAGGTTGCCTACCAGGTGCTTCTAGCCTTCCCTCTCCCAGTATATGGAGAACAGGAAAGAATGAGGGAGGTACAAAGACAGAGTTCTCTGGGAGATAGGAATGGAGCCTTTCAGATTATGTCTACTGGGAGAAATGGGCAGCAAAGAGGCTGACTTCAGGCCCAAGCAAAGGGAGCTAGCCAAGTCACTGACCACTTGATCAGGGGACATTAGCATTGAAGCAGATTCTGACTACCAAGGTCAGAGGTCACACATTACTCACTGGGACAAAATGACAGTGAGGCTGGAGGTGGGTGGGCACCCAGCCAAAGAGATAAAAATGTGGGGAGAGTAGGGCCTAGCCAGCATCCTCTTGGTTCTAGCCTATATTGGTATCCTGTCACTTGCAGGGGACCCTTCCTACTTTTCTTGCTTCCTACACATACCTCCTCCTCTCTCCCAGGGGCACTAGTGCCAAATGGTCTCTCCCCACCAATTTTCATACCTTCTCCAGCCTCTTGAGTCCTGCCTACTCCACTATTTTTGAAGTGCCAAACAAATCCCCTTTTTCTCAAAGCACAGAGATGTGGCAGTGGGCCCTGCTCAACACCTTCGTGGAGGGGACCTACTTGCTCTTTTAGTTCCATATTTTGGGTGAGGCAAAAATCTTGGCTGGGCTGGCTTGAGGGGAGGCCTGCAACCACCTACTGCTGCTGCACCCTAGGAATAGGGGATAGACATGGACATATGGTGACCCATACCCAAATGGTAAACACAGAGCTGCCAAACATTTTTTATACCGGATGAGCCCAGGGGGAGGGAAATGTCTATCCACCCTTGGGGATATTTTTGGGGAGGGAGTGCTGTGTATAAGGCATATTCTCTAGAATCTATTTTACTAACTAACCTGTTTGGGGACATATTAGCCAAATAAAAGATGTTTCTGTACAATTCAATGGTATTGGCTTCATTTATCTTCGGACTGGGGTGGGCATGTTGCCAGCTTGAAAAACTTGTCTCAAATGTTCATCGCTTTTTTAAGAACCTTGATTTCATTTTGTTCACTAGGCCTCAACAATGCCCTTTCCTAAAGATGATCACATTTTCCCTCCTTTGTCTCATCCTTTTTCCCAACCTGTCTCCACTCCTTGTCCTCCCTGTTCTTTTCCTCTCTTCCTCTCCTGAATCCTCTCCCCCTTCCCATTCTTGTTTGGTGTAGATTTGGAACTACTACTCCCAGTCTGCCTAGCGCGGAGGAGTGGGCTCGGGGCGGGGAGAGTCTCGGCTCGCTGCGTCCCTGGGGCTGCCGGGAAGTGGAGTCCGCTTCCTCCCCGCGTTGCGTGCCCATGGGCGTGAGGGGGTCACGTAAACAAACTACGGGTCCCGACGGGCTGCGCGCCACGGATCCGGACTAGGTTCGGGCCGGGTCGCGGGGCTGGCGGAGGTGGTGGTGGCTAACGCTGGGGTAGCCGCGCCGGGGCCCGCGGCGGAGGCCGTGGCCTGTCCTGAGAAGGTGGCGGGGAGGGACGCGGGAGGAAGATGGCGACGTCGGGAGCAAACGGGCCCGGCTCCGCCGCGGCCTCATCTTCCAATCCGCGCAAGTTTAGCGAGAAGATCGCGCTGCAGAAGCAGCGTCAGGCCGAGGAGACGGCGGCCTTCGAGGAGGTGATGATGGACATCGGCTCCACCCGGGTGAGGGGCCAAGCCCGGTAGCAGGGTGTGGAGGCGGGGCGAGGGCGGGGGCCGCGGCCAGGAGGCGGAACAGGCAAGGCCTGGTGGGCGCCGCGGTCCGGGAGGCGCGGATTGAAAGCCGGAGGGCAGGAAGGCAAATTTTGCCGAAGAGGAGACCGAAATTTGGGAGAGATTGGATTTGGGGGCCGAATCCATGCAGCAGGAGTGGGCTGAGAGGAGAATGGAGAATGAGCCCTGAAGTCTGGAGGAGATGGGTGATCCCTGTGCATCCCTGGCGGAGTCCCCTGGAGGGACTGCACAGAAGCATCTCTAATCAAGGGTTGTGGGCTAGGGAGGATGGCTTGCTTGTCTCTAATCTGCCTTCTTTGAGTTTGTGATCTCCGAACTAGTTCCTCTGCTCCATCAGGCCACTCTTGGCGCTTTGGTACCCTCGGGAAAGGGCCCTTTGAGTGGTTTCTAGACGCAGTGCTGGGCATAGCGGGCCAGGAAGTCCCCTCCTGCGTCCTGTCCCTCTGCTTCCTTTTCAAATATTTCTGTGGTTTCCTGATGTGAAGGTGAGGTCCATTGCTCACACACTGGTACTTGGTGTTTAGCCCTGGCAGCCTTGAAGAGAAGGTTGAGCTTCAAATCACAACTGGGTAACCAGTTTGCTACAGGTTGTTTGGAACCCTACATGTAAGGTTGCTGAGCCCTCTAGGGAGATGGATACCGGATACTTTGTATGTCAGTTTCTAGAGTATCTTTGAAAGACCTTTATGTGTCAGGGATATTCATTCCTAGGAAATTTCATAAAGAATTTTCAGACCTCTGCCAAGCTTCCTCTGAAGGTCCTCTACCCTTGATTTCTTGCTTCCCAGAACTGGATGTTGGAGGAAGCCAGAGCAGGAGTTTAGTTTGCTCAGCCTAGTAGGCAGTCCTAATTTAGGGACGCATTATTCTCACAACAGCAAATGAAGATATTACAAGTGATCCCTCATGGCAGAGTTGGGAGGAATTCAAAAGGAGATGGTAGAACATAATAAATACATTTCCAGACTCTGTTGGGGTGACTGATTGCATCTATGGCTGTAATTCTGGTTGTGTTTTTGTGTGTATCTCCTTTGATTCTGATAGTCTTTTTTTTTTTTTTTTCCACCTTGGAGTCTCTAGGGACCCTATGTCCTAGTTTGACAGAACAGAAAAAGATAGGCAGGGAGGCAAATCTGTTTTGTGTGTGTGTGTGTGTGTGTGTGTGTACCTATGTGCATACTCTTATATCCTGCTGTAACCACTATGAGGATTGTGATCTATTAACTGCTCCCTTTAGGAGCTTTTGATCATGGCATGACAGAGACAAGAACATGGAAGAGAGGCCAATCTCCAGGTGACAGTTTGAGGGCCTGCCCTCTGGTCTGTGATTTTAGCAAAGGCATGATGTGACCCTAAAAGGTTGTATTGCAAAAACAAAGATTGTGAGAAACATAATGCTGGGCTTGTGTCTTTATGGTGCCTTGGTTTGTCAAAAAGTCTCTTTTGGTAGCTCTTACCTTTCCTTTACTGGTTAACTTTTCTCAATACAGAAAAGCATAATAGACATACCTGGTAGGGCTTGGGGCTCCAAAAAGTCTTAGCTGGAAGATGAAAGACCTAGAGTTCAGCCTGTCACAGGGCCAGCTCAGAGGGATCATTTGGGGTAGAAATGGCCATTGGGGCCCTGGAAAGTTGGGGTTGCCATGTATTATAGTATTAACAGTAGTTGTGAAGTGGCCCAGAGGTCAGTGGTCCCTGAGCTCACTGGGCTGACCTGCTGGAACAGAAAGTTGTGTTTGATGTTGGCTTATGTGCAACAATGTGACCTTGGAAACTCAGAGTTTACCCCTCCTCAGTTGTACTCCTCACCGTGGCCTTGCCCTGGGTCTGTTTGGCTTGTGATAGTGGATGAACCTTGGAAGTAGCTACTCACCTCCCAACTACAGACAGACTTAAGTCTTGTCAGGCCGAGGGCTTTTGTTTCACTTTTGTGATGGACATATCTCCACAAACAGGGATGAGGCCAGAGGGTGACTCTGGCTCAGCCTGGAGTGTACTTCTGTAACCTCCCCTATCCCCATTCTCCAAGATTCCCTGCCAACTCAGGGACCTTAACATCCTGCAGAAAATGCCTCTTGGGTTGTTTGTTTGGTACAGGACCTTGAGCTTGTTAGGCAGGCACTTGTGCTGCTAGGCTATCTCTCTGGCCAGGTCTTTTGATTTTTGGCACCTTTTTTTTTTTAGTAGGAGAGCCACCATCCTTTGGATCTTCTGGTTTGAGAAGCGCAGGCTTTGTGGAGCCTTCCTGAGAAACTTACCCTGTCCATAGTGTGAAGGGAAGAGGTTGACAATGATGGAGCTCTTGTAATTCATGCTGGGCACATTTGGAATGAAAGCAGAACTGCCCCGGGCACCCAGCCCTCTGGCTAGCCTCTCATGGCCCCCAGGGACAGCTTAGACTGATGCTGTGTGAGGCAGGGCCTGGGCAGTGCAGACACCCCCCCCTTTCCCCCAGCAGGGTGCTATTAGGCACTTGTGAGCTCATGGATGCAGGGAGCCTGCAAGGGGCTGGGGTAGGTAGTTTGCACCAGGTCTTGGTTGATCTTTCTTTCAGTCTTGGCTTTTTTTTTTTCTGTCAGATACCTTAAAGGAGCAGGACATCCTGTTGCCAGGAATGGCAAGGATGGCCAGAGGCATGGGGCCCAGAACCCTTTCTGATGTTCCTGTTTGTCCCTCATGACTCAGTTGCAGGCTCAAAAACTGCGGCTGGCATACACAAGGAGCTCCCATTATGGTGGTTCTCTGCCTAATGTTAACCAGATTGGCTGTGGCCTGGCTGAGTTCCAGGTGAGTGGACACAAGTCAGGGATGGACAGAAGCTCTTGGGTGGCTTCCCTGCTGATTCACCTGTCACTTTGGTAGAGCCCCCTCCACTCACCTTTGGATTCATCGCGGAGCACTCGACACCATGGACTGGTTGAACGGGTGCAGAGAGACCCCCGGAGGATGGTGTCTCCACTCCGCCGATACCCCCGCCATATATCCTTCCTAGTGGCTATGGGAGCTGTGCTGGGGGTGGGAAGGAGTTCTCCAGGGACTCAAAATGTCACCCAGTCCCATCTTTTTCCACTAGCTCACTTTTATCCAGACTCCCTGGTAAGTGACTGCAACCTGTGTGTCTGCTGGCTTTTGTGACAGGGAATCGTGTGGCTTCCTCTCTGGCTAGCCCTAGCTTACGTGACTTCAGCTTACTTTCCTATACAGGCAGAGCTCCCCAGTTCTTCTCCTCTTCAGGGAAGTGTTCTCTTCACACTTATGTTATTAGCTTGCTTTTTTCTCCCTCTTTCTTCTTTTTTGGCTGGTACTGGGCATTGAACCCAGCCAGAGCATTGGCACAGAGCTACATCCCCAGGCCTTGTTTATATATATTTTTTTTTTCTTGTTTATATTTTTAATTTTTGTTGTTTTTGAGGCAGGGTTTCATAGTATACTTGAGGCTAACCTTGAACTCACTGTGTAGCACAGGCTGACCTCTAACTCATGGCAATCCTCCTGCCTCAGCATTCTAAATGCTGGGATTGCAAGCATGCACCATTGCACTTAGTTTGTTGTCAACATTTGATCTTAGAAGCTAACACATTCGTGGCACCTAAGCCCTACCCAGTCATAGATTGGTCCAGGCCTCTTGATTTCATATATTCTCTGTCTCTGTCTCTTTTTGTGGTGATAGGGCTGGAACTCAGGGCCTTGTGCTTGTTAGACAAGCACTTCACCACTGAGACATACTACCTCTGGTCCTTTCTCTTTTATTCTTTGGCCCTACTGTTACACCTTGTAGAGGAGAAAGATAAGTGTTTCCTTCCTTTCTGTTTTTTCTTTCATTTGTTTTCCTTTGAGACATGGTCTACCTATGTAGGTTAGGGTTGAGCTTATGATCCTCCTGTTTCAGCCTTCTAAGTAGCTAGGATTACACATTCAGCTATGGCTGCATTTCTCTCTCTCTCTTTCTTTCTCTTTTTTGAGACAGGGTCTCACTATGCAGTTCAGGCTGGCCTTGAGCTCACTATGTTGCCCAGGCTGATCTTGAGCTTACAATGATCCTCCTGCCTTGGCCTCCCATGTGCCGGAATTACAGGTGTGCACCACTATGCCTGGCTCTGTCTCCATTTCTTGGGATAACTATCTTGTGGCTCCATTAGTTTTTTCATCTCATTTCTATGCCACCCATCTCCTCTGTGTTTTTTTCCTTAATGAGTGCTCTTCACATTGACAGTTCTCCCTACAGCCCAGCCTACTTGTCTCCTCCCCCGGAGTCCAGCTGGCGAAGGTGAGTCCAGGGCAGGCAGGTGAGTCTCCCTGTCACTCTGCCATGTTCTGTAGGGGTTGGGACAGGGGCTGGGACACAGGGCCTCCTATGGGAGTGGAGTAGGCGGTCAGAGTCCAGTCAGGGCAGTATTGACACGAGTGGCCCAGCTTCCCAGTCCAGCCAAAGTAGGGCCAATGGAACCATAGACTGGCTGGGGTGTGTGGCAGAAGTGGGGTGGGGAGGGCAGTGGGTGAGAACTGTGGTCCACTAGGACACTGCTGGCTCTCTGACCCCTCTTCCAGGGGTCTGAGCTGCAGGGTTCTTATCCACTGAGCCCCTGGGCTCCAACATTCCCATTCAGTTTGTCCCCCCAGAGAGGATTTGAGGCATTTCCAGATCTCTTTGAATGGGGAAGAGGATTTTGGGTTTAACATCAGAAGATACAAAAGAAAAAGGCATGATCCTTGGTGCCCAGGCCTCTCCACTTTCACCTTAACCACCCCAACCCCCATGCTTCCTTCTTATCTATTGCCAAGCCTTTCTCCTCTTTCTTTTTAATTTTTAGCATTACATGTTTGGAGTATATAATGATTGCATGCATCATGGGAAATAGTACATGTACATAGCACATATTAACTTTTTTTTTTTTGTATTTTTAAGAGAAGGGTCTATAGGATTTTCAGGGTCTCACTACTAGATCAGACTCATAATGATCTGCCTGTTTACAGGCTCCCAAGAGCTGGGATTACAGGCACACATACCATGCCCAGTGTCAGTTGCTGTCTCAGTGTGCACCAGGGGCAGGGCTGGCACAGCAAGCCAGGGGATCAAATTCTGGGCCCCTGGGCCTGCTTGCAGGTGGTTTAATTCACTGATCTATTTAATGGGCCCTGCACCTGGGATTGAACTCAGGCCTATGTGCTTGCCAGGAAAGTGTTCATTCTACTGGGCTATCTGTCCAGCCCTTAACTCTTTAACTCTTTTTACTTTCCCTTTTACTCTACTTTCCTCTCCATTGTTTGGTCCCCTTCTCAACAGCACGCAGGAGGCTGAGGCAAGAGGATCTCTACGAGTTCAAGGCCAGCCTGGGCCACATAGTGAATTCAAGGCCAGCCTAAATTACAATTATGTTTTTGTCTTAGAAACATAAAAACAACCCAATTACAAAAGATCAATCTCTCTGTTTTCTATTATCTACCTTCTACTTTCCTTTTTTTTTTTTTTTTTTTTTTTTTTTTTTTTTTTTTTTTTTTTTTTTTTTTATATATAGGGAATCAAACTCATGATCTTGTGTTTGCCTGGCAAGTGCTGTGCCACTGAATTATATTCCCTCCATTTTGCTCTTTAAATTATTTATTGTTTGGATTTCACATATAAGAGAAACCATGCCGTATTTCAGTTTGTGTGTCTGATTCATTTTACTTAATATTTGGTCTCAAGGTGCATCCATTTTCCTACAAATGACTCAGACTTTAGACTTACCCTTCTTTATGATAAAGTAGTTCTCACTTGTGCAATGACTGTTTTCTACTCCAGGACGATGCCCTGGGGCAATTTCCCTGCAGAGAAGGGACAGCTGTTTCGACTGCCTTCTGCACTTAACAGGTGAGGCCCTTGCCATCATTAGGCCTGTCTCCTCTCATCCCTACTTTCTGGGGCGTTACTCTCTCATCCACACCCAATTCTGACACAGCCAGGCAGGCTTGGAGACTTAGAGGACTGTCCCTGCTGCCAGTTCATGTCTGCTTCCTACAGGACGAGCTCTGACTCTGCCCTTCACACAAGTGTGATGAACCCCAGTTCCCAGGACACTTACCCAGGCCCCACACCACCTGGTGTCCTGCCCAGCCGCCGCGGGGGTAAGTGGCCAAGTTTTCTGGCTGGGGTGTCCATGGAAGACCAGTGGGCCCCACAGCCAGCTCCACTCCTCCCTGCAGGTTTTCTGGATGGCGAAATGGATGCCAAAGGTACGTACTCTTCAGCTCCAGTGGTCACCCCATGCCAGTGGGGCTCTGGGCTGCTGTGGGAACAGGGCTCCCCCCGCCTGCCTCTGCTTCCAGTCCTGCCCCCCGACCCGTGCTCCGGCCTTCCCATCATCAGTCTTTCCATTTCAAGTCCCTGCCATGGAAGAGAACCTGCTAGATGAGAAGTATCTGCTGAAACCATGGGATGCCAAGAAGGTAGGTGTGCCCCTCCCCTCACGCCTCTTGTGCCTCTGAGTGACCATGGAGCTTTACCCTCATTTCTACATTGTTCTTTTCTCAGCTGTCCTCATCTTCCTCCCGACCTCGGTCCTGTGAAGTCCCTGGAATTAAGTAAGTGTCCCCAGAAGGTGGCTCAGAAGTAGTGGGAAGTCCAAGGAGACGAGGGAGTGTGTCTGCTCTCCCTGTCCAGCAGTCCTCAGCATTCGCCTCTTTCTTTCTCTGCCCTGCCTCCAGCATCTTCCCATCTCCTGACCAACCTGCCAATGTGCCTGTCCTCCCACCTGCTATGAGCACGGGGGGCTCCCTGCCTGACCTCACCAACCTGCACTTCCCCCCACCGCTGCCCACCCCCCTGGACCCTGAGGAGACAGCATACCCCAACCTAAGTGGGGGTAGCAGCACCTCCAACCTGACCCACACCATGACCCACCTGGGCATCAGTGGAGGTCTGGGCTTGGGCCCCAGCTACAATGCGCCAGGTAAGTCGCTTTCTTAGCCATGTGACCTCCAGCTGAAGAAGGGAAGGGAGGCTTGAGCCAGGATTCTGTGACTGGCACTAGCCAACAGCCCTGTGTCCCAGGAGCCATTCCCTGCCATTCTCAGCATGTGAGAACTGGTAGGTGTGGCTTTTCCCAGAGGCAGATGGAAAGCAACCATCAGGTGGGCAGTCTTGCTGTCAGGGACAGAGTAGGGAGGACATCGTGTTGCCACCTCCATGGTCTGCTTACTGCTGTCCCTGCTGGGCAGAGAGGGGCCCACTTCTCATGGTAATGTTGGCATCTCTGGTTTTTGTCTGTGCCTGCAGGACTTCATTCACCTCTCAACCACCCTTCCCTGCAGTCCTCCCTGAGCAATCCCAATCTCCAGGCTTCCCTGAGTAGTCCCCAGCCCCAGCTCCAGGGCTCCCACAGTCACCCTTCCCTGCCCGCCTCCTCCCTGGCCCACCACCAACTGCCTGCCACCTCCCTGGGCCACCCGTCACTCAGTGCCCCAGCCCTCTCTTCCTCCATTTCCTCTTCCACTTCCTCTCCTGTCCTGGGCACACCCCCTTACCCAGCTTCTGCCCCTGGGGCCTCCCCCCGCCACCGCCGTGTGCCCCTCAGCCCCCTGAGTTTGCCCGCGGGCCCTGTGGACGCCAGAAGGTCCCAACAGCAGCTGCCCAAACAGTTTTCGCCAACAATGTCACCCACCTTGTCTTCCATCACTCAGGTATGCATGGCTGCCCTCCCTGTGTCTGTCTCCCTCTCTGCTTCTGCTGTGTTCCCTCCTTTCCTCAAATACATCCCCCCTTACTCCCTGCACCCCTGGTCTCACTTTTCCCCTGTCAGTCCTCTGTCCTCCACCTACTCCACTTTGTATCCATCTTGCCTCCTTTGTTAATGGGTGCAAACCCTAGAGTCAAGCCAATGGTTTTAAATCTTGGCCCTGCTTCATACTAGCCATCTACTTTAAAAAGTTATTTGACTTCCATGAGCCTCAGTAGTCTCATTTATAAGACAAGGATAGTTTTGTAGGCATCCAATATAATGATACACACAAAGCACTTAGGAGCTAGGTGTGATTGCACATGTCTGTATCCTGGCGCTCTGGGCAGCTGAGGCAGGAGAATCACAGGCATGAGCCCAGTCTAGGCAATTTAGTGCATCCCTGTCTCTAAAAGGGAAGGAGAATCCTGCAGATGTAGCTAAGAGGTCTTTGGTTCAGACTGCAAAAACAGGTACCTAGCACCGTGCTTAGCATAGGCACATGCTTGGTAAACAACCTTTGTTTTTTCTTTCTCTTCGTCCTCTTCCTTCTCTTCTTCCTTCTCTTTTTCTTCATGCTGGGGATTGAACTTTCACTGTTCTTTTTTTTTTTTTTTTTTTGTCTTTTTTGCGACAGGGTCTCACTATGCAGTTCAGGCTGGCCTTAAGCTCACTTTGTAGCTCAGGCTGTTCTCGAACTCACAACAGTCCTCCTGCCTCAGCCTCCCAAGTGCTGGGATTACAGGCATGCGCCACCAAGCCTGGCCCTTTGCTGTTTTTTGTTTGTTTGGTTTGGTTTGTTATCTGTTGGTTTTTCTTCAATCAGGTTTTATTGGTACATTTAAGATATACTTAATGATCACATTCATGATTGAGAATTTGTACCTGTACGTGATATAACTTGATTTTTTTATCTTCCCCATTCCCCTACCCTCCTCCTTCAACCTTTTTTTGGTTTTGTTTTGTTTTTTGAGATAGATAGGTTCTAAGTCACTAAGTTGCCTAGGCTGGCCTCAAACTTGTGATCCTCCTGCTTCAGCCTCCCATATTGGTGGGATTATTGGCATGCACCACCATGCCTGGGCTCCTCTTTTTAGTATTATTTTTTTGGGCTGGCTCAGGCTGCCTTAAGGGCAGTTCTGGTGTGGCATGTAGTGCTAGGGATAGAATCACAGTCTCTTGCCCCTGACTGATTTTGCTCAAGAAGGTGCTTTAGACAACTGAGCTAACCTGTTTTTTTTTTTGTTTGTTTGTTTTTTTTAATCATCTGATTTTTATCCCTGGGCCTCTGTTCTATCCAATCTCATCTCTTCCTTTTCCTCCCTTCATAGAATTCATAGTGTCAGAAACTCTCATAGAGCCCAACCTCTGTGTAGTTTAGATGAAGAAATGGTCCAGGAAGAAATTGTCTTCCCCAAGATTACACAGCAAAGTAGGAAGAATTGGGTTGGCACTCCAAACTCTGACTTTAGGGATGTCTTCCTTAGTGGCGACATTCTTAGATCTTTTCTCCTTTCCTCCCCTTTCTTCCTTTTTAAACTTTTTTCTTTTGTTTTCTTTTACCATTTCCTCTCCCTCTCCCCTTGATCCTCATGCTGTTCACCCTAAAACCCACGTTTCTTCTTCTCCCTCCTCCTCATCCTCCTCTTCCATCATGTTCCCTGGAATGTATGCTCTGTGTTCCATCTTACTTTCTTCTGCAGGGAAGACTGAAGCCAGGCCAGTGCACACTCTGCTCCCCTAGCACCTGGAATAAGAGGACTTACCTGCTTCCTTTCCAGCTGCCCTTCTATCTTCTCTCACTCCCTCTGGCCTCTTCAGGCCTTCAGGACAGCAGCCCCCTGGCTGCACTGTGGAATTCGCAGGCACCGGTGTTTGTTACTGGCCGCTGCTTGGGCTGTGTCTACAGTGGATCTGTTTCCTGCATTGACCTCTCTCAGCACTGTTTAGTGACTGCTGCCACCCCCAGGGCTGGGGCGGTGGGGATTGTGTCCTATTTGTGTTTAGAAGGGATGTAGCTTAGGGAGTGGGAAGCCTGATTAAGAGTTCTTAGGGGAGCACACTGAAGGCTAAGTGATCTCCTTTTTCTTTGCTTCTTTTCAGGGCGTCCCCCTGGACACCAGTAAACTGCCTACTGACCAGCGGCTGGCCCCATACCCGTACAGTCCCCCAAGCCTGGTCCTTCCTACCCAGCCCCCCACCCCAAAGCTTCCACAGCAGCCAGGGCTGCCCTCTCAGGCCTGCTTAGTGCAGCCCTCAGGGGGGCAGCCCCCAGGCAGGCAGCCTCATTACGGGACTCCATACCCCTCTGGGTCCAGTGGACATGTGCAGCAGGCCTACCACCGACCAGGGAGTGACTTCAGCTTGGGGAACGTGAGTACTCAGGGTTTGCACTCTTGAGGCGGGGTGCGGGGAGCAGGTCTGAGGGCCTGAGCAGCACTATCTCTGGTATACTGCAAAAAGGGAGATGTGGGAAAAGGGTCTTCCCTCGCCCTAGGTAACAGCACTGCCAGCTTGGGGCTCCTGTCATCCTGCGTTTGACCCCTTCTCCTGCCCGTTTCTGCTCAGCTTGCTCTTTGATGACTCCCGCCTTGACCCGTTCTCTTCCTGGCATGCATATGCTCTGGCCCAGCAGGTACGGTGCCCACATGTACTTCGGGCCCCGTGCTTGCTTCTGTTGCTCTGCTTGCTGCCACCTCCCTGTCTGTGTGCCCGTTCTTGGGGTGGTTGAAAATGGCTGGGCAAAGGGAACAGAAGACATGCCAGAAGACTTTCTTAAGGTCTGTCTGTGTCCTTAGCCAGAGACATTCAGCATGGAGACTCCATCCACCAGCCTGGTGCTGGATTCCTCTGGTTTTTCTGAAGGGCCTGGATTTTTAGCGGGTGAGGGGCCAGCAGGTGGCCCCCTGGACCCTCACACCCTCAACCACCAGAACTTGACCCATTGTTCCCGCCATGGGTCAGGACCTAATATCATCCTCACAGGTGAGTGGAAGTGGAAGAAGGCAGTAATAGCTTTGCCGACATAGTAAGCGGCCGAGGGCTCTTGAGAGACCATAGGGCGTGGGGTCCTCATCTTCCACTTCTACCCACAGGAGACTCCTCTCCAAGTTTCTCGAAGGAGATTGCAGCAGCCCTGGCTGGAGTTCCTGGCTTTGAGGTGTCGGCAGCTGGCTTAGATCTGGGGCTGGGGCTGGAAGATGAGCTGCACATGGAGCCATTGGGCCTGGAAGGGCTAAACATGCTGAGTGACCCCTGCGCCCTACTGCCCGATCCTGCTGTGGAGGATTCTTTCCGCAGTGATCGGCTCCAGTGATTGCTGGGGGCCTTACCACCATCCTTTTTCTTTACCCTGCCACCGTCCCTTTCCTCCCTTCCCCTGGCCAGTAGAGACTCCACTCTCTGCCCCCAGATTCTCTTTCTGACACGAAGGATTCTAAGAATGAGAAATGGCAAGGGGTTTGTCCAGGTGGCTCCTGGGTTCCACATAATGGAGGGGCCCAGGGGAGCTCAAGGGAGGACCTAAAGCACTTGTAACTTTGAAAACCGTCTGTCTGGAGGTCAGAGCCTGTTGGAAAGCAGGGGGTAGAGGGAACCCCGGAGGCAGGGCTTGTCCGGATGCCTAGGGGTGGGCAGTGCCAGCCCCTCCTCACCACTCTTCCCTTTGCAATGGAGGAGAGAGCCAGAGTGGATATTATTTTTTATTAAATATATTATATGTTAATAAAAAATCATTTTAAATCCGTGGTGTGGTTTGCTGCTATTTGGCCTATAGCTGGAGATCCAAGGAGTTCCTGGGCCACAGAGACCTTTATCTATTAAGCTTTTTGCATCTTTTCAGTATTGCTGTGGTTTGAGGTAGCCTCAGAATTTATACCTCAAATTGAACAAGGGACCAGAGGATGGAAGTAAGTTCTGTGACAGCAGGATTCCACCTTGTGCCCTCATGTTTGGAGCATCAGAGGCAGGGATTCTGACTTGTCAAATAAGTTACTACTTTTCCTCAGCCCCTGGCCTGGCTTCTGAGAAGAGATTCTAACAGCTGAACTCTAAGAGAATTTCCTGGCTCAAGTTTATAGTCCTTTATACCTCAAGGACCCAGGCAAGCCTCAGACCCCATGCTCCCTCCTCAAGGGAGCCCTCCTATGCACTCGCTCTCCACCTCATCTTCTCTACTCCGTTTAATCTGAGTTTTAATTCAGCAGTTCCTGCTTCCCAGCCATGTTGTGAGGAGGTTTCTCTATTCTGCCTCAGTCCTGGGCCTCTGCTTTTCCCCACCTGGCCATCCTTTTACCCCACTTCTGTGCCATTACACTCCCTATATTCCTGGCTTCTCACTTTCCTCTTTCCAAAGCTTTTGTGCTGGCTCTGGCCTGAAGGGAATGCACTGTACCCTAAGCCTGAAAATAGGGGGAGCCACCTGAGACCTCCCAAGACTAGGCTTTCAGACCTCTTCTGTGGCCCAGCCTGCACACCGCATAGGTCTGTGGGACCCAGGGTGGACGGAGACGCTCCTCCGCCTTCAGGGCCAGCTGGGGTTGGCGTTCCCGGCATCGACCGAGCTGCGGGAAAACCCGCTAGGTGCAGGGGGCCCTCCCAGCCGCCAGGGGTCGCGCTGCAGGCGCCTGGGCGCTGGGCAGGCGCTAGCCCGGGTCACAGCAGCAGCCGGCCGAGGCGGAGGCGGGGGCGGGAGGGTGGCGGCGCCCGCGGTCCGGGAGGGGTGGGGGGGGAGTAGAGAAAGCGGGGCGCGCGGACCAGCGCCGGGCCCCCAGCGCCGCCGTAGCGGGCAGGACCGTGCGGCCCCAGCTCGCGGCGCGGCAGCACAGTCCCCGGTGGCGCAGCGCGGCGGGGACGCTGGGACCGCCCAGCTCTCCCTTCCCGGCGCCCCGCTGCCCTCGGCGCCTCTTCTTCCTCCGCTCGCCGCTTGGGCGGGCGGGCCCGGCGCCCGAATCGGGGGCGCCATGTCTGGGGCCGGGTAGCCCCACCGCCCGCCGGCCAGCCAGCCCGCCCTCGAGCCCCCTGCCGCGGGCCGGCCGGCCGGGGAGCCGCGGGGCAGGCAGGTAGGGGCCGGGCCGCGCCGGGCGGGAAGGGTGGGAGGGCGGCCAGCGGGGGCAACCCCAGCTGTGCCCCAGCGCGCACATCTGGTTCCGCTTCCTTCCTACTGGGGAAGTGAAAGTGGAGGGGAGGGCGCCGAGCGAGCGAGCCCGCAGCGCCGGGCACCCCGCACCCCTCCAGCCCGAGCGGGTGCGGAGCACGAGCACCTCGCGCCGGGTCACGCGCCGCCCGCGCTGTGCCGTCACGTCCTCAGCCCTAACTTCCCGCCGCCCGACACGTGGGCGTGGGGGCCCGGGCTGGCCGAGCGCTGCGTGCCTGCCCCTAGGGGAAGGGCCGCCCTTGTAGGACCCTCCCCCGTCACAGGTCCGGTGGATAGGTCCTCCCGTCCGCCCCGGGAGCAGTTCCACCTTGTCACTTCTGCGTGCAGCCTTGGGCACGGGACACCCATTCCCTTCCAGCACATGAGGGAGGGAGCTGTGCTGAGTTAAATCCGGAGGCTGACGCGGTCTCCTGGCTTCACGACCTAGAGCACCGAGGCTAAATTTAGCGGGGTTTGGGGCTCGTGTGTCCAGAGGCCAGATTAAGCAGAGGGCCCGGCTCCTAGTGATGCCTTTGTTCCTGGTTTCCTGGGGAGCATCTTGGAGCTGTTCGAAGTCTTCTCTCCTTGCTCAGGTCCTCTGGTCTGAGGTCCTGGCTGGGCAGGATGCTGTGCACCACCCCCTCCCCAGCCACCACCGGGACACCACACACACCCACACACACACTCATAGGCCAACTTCTGCCGAGCTGTAGCTTCCCCTCACTGTTTCAGGAAGTCACCTCCCTTCCCCTCCGAAGCACCCCCACGCCTCCCGGCCCCTGCTGCAAGCCACCCACCAGGCTCTTTCCCAGCTTCTGCACCCCGGGGCGCCTCAGAACCCTTGGGGCTCCTACACCCAGGGTCGGGCCATGGAGGCAGGTGAGAAAAGTTACTTAGGGACCTGACTTTCTCGGGGCTCCTCTGCAAAGGGCAAAGGATAGCCGGAACTGTCACCCACAGCTATTTCGGTCCTAATTGGAGATACCCAAGGATCCTAGAGGTGGGAGGGTGGGCGCTCGTGAAGTTAAGCTAGAAAAGAAGAAACTTAAAACCAGTGAAAAGAAACGGAAGCTTGGGTTTTGTGAGCTTTCGCAGAAACCCCTGGTGTCATATAAATTTAGGAGTAGACTTTTTAAAAGAGCATTAACAGGGTTGGGAGGTCCTTAAAATGTCATAAGCAGAGCAGGAAAGCAAAAAAAGCCTTTAAGAAACACTAAGGTTAGTATGATGTCATGACCAGCATGGGTGATGTCATTGCAGAAAAGACTGATCACAGTGACATTTTAACTTAGTAGTGAAGAGGTGTGAGGACCTTTAAAAGGGATGCAGGCAGTGGGATGTCAGAAACCTGTTGTTGGCTACGTGTGGTGCATTGGAATTTGGGTTCTTTGAAGAGGTACCTCTGAGTGGGAGGAACCTGCTCCCTTTAAGGAGCTGAAGTAGGCTGTGAGAATTTATGATGTCACAGGTGGAGGAGGTCAGGATTGGCTGACCACTTATACCACCTTTCTTTGGAAGGACCAGGAAGAGGGAGGTTGAGGGGTAGGAGGGTAGGGCACTCTGGTTGCCACGGCAACAGCAGTCTTCTTTACTCCATCTCTCCCCTACTTGACCATTTTAGATGCCGTGAGTGAAGGGGGTGTCATGGCGGAGGAGCGGCCCCCTCGGCTGGTGGATTATTTCGTGGTAGCTGGGCTTGCAGGAGACAGAGCACCTATTCCTGAGGAGACTTGGATTCCTGAACCCAGTGGGCCCCTGCGCCCTCCTAGGCCAGCTGAGCCTATCACAGATGTGGCAGTCATCGCCAGGGCTCTGGGCGAGGAGGTGCCCCAGGGCTACACCTGCATCCAGACATCTGCTGGGGGCCATCCTTTGGAACTAAGTGCTGGGCTCCTGGGTGGAACCCAGCCTGTCATCTGCTACCGCAGAGGTCGTGACAAGCCACCTCTTGTTGAGCTGGGGTGTGTGGCCCTATCAATGGTGGCACCAGGGGAGGATGGGAGGGACTAGGGATAAGATAGGGAGTGGTAGAGTGGGGATAGGGTGAGAAGAAGGCACAAGAACGGAAGTGGCGTGGGCCCCAGGCCAGGTAGGCTTTGTCCTCAGGTTTGAGGTCACATACAAGTGCTGTTGCTGGCCAGCCATCTGGTCTCGGAGTCATGGAGACCCTCTGAGGGCCTGTTTGCTCATCTGGAAATGGGTGTACTAGCTGTGCATGGTGGTACTCCCCTGTAACCTTAGCTTTCTGCAAAGCTGAGATAGGACAATCACAAGTTTGAGCCCAGCCTGGCAACTTAGCATGACCCTCAGCTCAAAAAATATTTAAAAGAAAACACAGAAAAGGTGGAGATATAGCTGTATGGGAAGGACCCCACATTCAATAGTACTAAAAAAAAAAAAAAAAAGGATATTCATTCCTTGTGGATGGTTGTGAAGATTGAGACACCCAGACATGAGGGACTTAGCTTGGTGTTGATTCAGGAGCATCAGTGCTATGAAAGGCCTGTGGGGCTGGGACTGATGGAGGTGTGGAGCCAAGGGCATAAGTGGGTACAGGATCCTGCAGGGTAGAGTGTAGAAATTGGCTCTGGGATCAGGGTGGGGGTGGGGTTAGGGAGCTAGGTGGGCAGATGTGGTGGGGCTTTGGTTTCTATCCTGAGCTCTTGACGCCTCTTTGCTGTCTGTGCCAAGGGTGTTTTATGAAGGGAAAGACCGACCCAAGCCTGGCTTCCAAGTGCTCGACACAACACCCTACAGCCACTCAGCCAACCTGGCCCCTCCGGGCCCTGGGCATCCCCGCACCTACCTCACTTACCGGCGGGCAGCAGAGGGGGCAGGGCTGCATGCTCTGGGCATCACTGACCTCTGCCTGGTGCTGCCCAGCAAGGGTGAGGGCACTCCTCACACCTATTGCCGACTGCCCCGCAACCTCAACCCTGGCATGGTGAGTGGGGCCATGGGGCCAGGAGCTGAGACTGGGACCAATGGTGTGAGGGGTAGATTCTGAGCACAGAGGCAGCCTGGACCAAGGCCTTTGACCAGGCCAGAGGGTGACTCTGAGCTTGGAGAACAGGTTTTAGTGGGACTTTAAGGACAAAGGACCACTGCCGGGTGGGAGATGAAGGGGACCCAGGAGCCTTGGCTAGCTGTGTGTCCACTTTTCTCTTGCCATCTCCGGACAGTGGGGCCCAGCAGTGCATCTGTGCTACAAGGTGGGCCTGGCCAAGGCCAACACACTGGTGTATGAGGCAGGTGAGTGACACTTTGTCCTTCCATATCCTGGCTGATGCCTTCTGTGGGCTCTCCCGTCCTCTCCTGGGGTCTGATGGTACCCCTCTTTTGGTACTCCTCACTCTGCCGGGGTGCAGAACTGCTGGGCCGCTACCCCAAGGAGGACAACGAGGCATTCCCACTTCCCGAGTCAGTGCCCGTCTTCTGCCTGCCCATGGGGGCCACCATCGAGTGCTGGCCTGCCCAGACCAAGTACCCGGTGCCCGTCTTCTCTACCTTTGTGCTTACAGGGGCTGCTGGTGATAAGGTGGGTACCCTGAGTGTGGTTAGGGGCCTGGGCTCTGCAGGGCCTCCTGACCACCCCTTTGTACCCTGCCAGGTGTACGGTGCCGCCTTGCAGTTTTATGAGGCGTTCCCGCGGGCCCGGCTGTCAGAGCGGCAGGCCCAGGCACTAGGCCTGCTGAGCGCTGTGGAACGGGGCCGGACACTGGGGGGCCGAGCTGTGCGCAGCCGCCGAGCCATTGCTGTGCTGTCCCGCTGGCCTGCCTTCCCCGCCTTCCGCGCCTTCCTCACCTTTCTCTACCGCTACTCCGTCTCAGGCCCCCATCGCCTCCCCTTAGAAGCGTGAGCAGGGTTCCCCCAACCCTGGGGGGAATTGTTGGGGGAATGGACTGGGTATGCTGGGGAGATGAGGAATTGGGTGGGGTGGGCACAGAGGCTGCTCTGTGTAATCAGACAGTTAGGCTGGGTAGCACGTGTATAATTTCAGCATTCTGAAAGGCTGAGGCAGGAGGATCACAAGTACCAGCCCATTTTAGGCAACTTAGTGGGACTTCAGAATAAACACATAAGGGGCCAGGGAGGTGGCTCAGTGGAATAAGTGTTTCCCTGGCAAGTGCAAGGGCCTGAGTTCAATCCCTGGTTCTGCAAAAAAAAAGAATAAACACATAAAAACTGGCTGGGAAAGTAGCTTAGTACAAAAGCTCTCGATTCAGACCCCAGTGCTACGGAAAACAAAAACAAAAATATTAGTTGAGAGGTGAGGAGAGCCTGAAATCAAGCTGGGGCTTGCTAGTTGGGTGCTGGCAGGGCTATGTATGCCCAGGGAAGACGTGTCTTTTTTTTTTTTTTTTTTTTTGTCTTTTTTGAGACAGGGTCTCACTATGCAGTACAGGCTGGCCTTAAGCTCATTTTGTAGCTCAAACTGGTCTCCAACACACAACAATCCTCCTGCCTCAGCCTCCCAAGTGCTGGGATTACAGGCATGCACCACTATGCCTGGCTTTTTTTTTTTTAACTTGAGAAGGATTTTTTTTTTTGGCTGGCTCAGGCCTTAAGGGCGGGCCTGGTGTGGAATGTGAATCTGGGTATGGAACCTTGATCCCCTGTGCCTGACTGAGTTTGCCCAAGTAGGGGCTTTTTTTTTTTTTTTTTTTTTGGTCTTTTTTGAGACAGGGTCTCACTATGTAGTTCAGACTGGCCAGAAGCTCACTTTGTAGCTGAGGCTGGTCTCGAACTCACAACAATCCTGCCTCAGCCTCCCAAGTGCTGGGATTACAGGCCTGCGCCACCACGCCCAGCTCCAAGTAAGGGCTTTAAACAAATGATCTAACCTGCAATCTCCTGGGACCTGGCTTTTGATTTGCACAGTATATTTCTATCTCTGTCTCTGTCTCTCTCTCCGTCTGT
>PVKA01034375.1:0-23526 GCA_004027165.1 Ctenomys sociabilis
TGAGTTCGAGACCAGCCTGAGCTACAAAGTGAGCTTAAGGCCAGCCTGAACTGCATCGTGAGACCCTGTCTCAAAAAGACCAAAAAAAAAAAAAATAAATAAATAAATAAAGATCACCTGGCTCTGGACTTTCTGAAACTCAGAACTCCATAAAACTTTTACTTGAAATTCACATTTTAGAACATGTTTTTACTATTCTGACATTGGAATAAGTTGTAGTTTGGATCATGAATGTTGCCCAGAGGCCTATATGTAAGGGCTCTGTTTCCTTGGTTGGTGCTATTTTGGCAGGAGGTGGACTGCCAGGAGGTGCTTAGTAGGCCTCACGTCACAGGACCACGCTACCGCGGGGGCTTATAGGAGCCCACTCTCCCTGGCTTCTCTTTCTCTTTGCTTCCTGGATAACGATATGAGCAGTTTCGCTCCATCTTGTGCTCCTGTTAGGATGTGCTGCCTTGACACAGACCCAAAATAAAGGGGCCAGTTATTATGAACTGGAATTCTTCTAAACGGGGAGCTTATAAACCTTTTCTCTTTATAAGTTAATTACCTCAATGCTTCATTATAATGATGGAAAACTGACCAACATAGAAAATATTATATGAGCTGCTAGATATGGTGTATGCTGTTTAACATTTTGGAGATGGCCAACAGAATTTCTTCTGCTGCTTACATGGTTGTCAGCAAGTTTGGCCCCAAAGTTTTTCTTGTAGCCATGTAATTAAGGAGAATTTTGAAATTATGAACAAAGCAGACTTTAAAAGACTGTTAGGGGACAGGGAGATGGCTCAGAGCAATAAGTGCTTCCTTGGCAAGCACAAGGGCTTGAGTTCAATCCCCAGTTCTGCCAAAAAATAAATAAATAAAAATAGATAAATAAAATAAAATTTAGTTTAAAAAAATATGCTGTTAGGCTTCCCAATTCTTATTCCTCAACAATTTGTGATTTTTTTTTAATGTTTGCAAAAGAAAGCATTTGAAAGTTTTGCAGCTTCAAAATTTTGGCACTGGGGCTAAAATATGACTCTACCTTCATCCCTGATGTCTAATTTCTTATTCTTTTCATCTGTCACTCATAATGCCTGGTTTCTTATTGTTTTTGATCCATCAAAGCAATCTCGTTGTTTTCAGTGATTGATCTGTATTATGGTTTGGCTCTGGAATGCGCCAGAAAGTTCCACACATGTTAAAGTCTTGGTCCTTAGCCTGGGGCACTGTCAGAAGGCAGTGGCACCTTCAGGACGTGGGCAAGGCTAGTAGAAGGAAGTCATCTCGCTGGTGGAATGCCCTTGACGGGAACTCTGGATTTGGCCCCTCCTCCTCTTCCCTGCTCGCACCTGGCCACCACCATGAGGTGAACAGGTGTCCTTCGCCACAAACTCCTGGCACAGGCCTTAGGTATAGGACTAGGGGCCAAGGACTAAAGCTTCCGAAACCACAAGTCAAAATTAACTAAGTTGGGCAGGCCAAATAGCTCAGCGGATTAAAGCACCTGCAAGCAGGCACCAGGGCTGGGAGTTTGATCCCCGGACCTGTAGTGCTGGCCTCGCCCCCAGGGCACACTGAGATGACAATAGAGACTGGGCATGGTGGCTGTAATCCCAGCTCTTGGGAGGCTGTAAAAAGGTGGATCACTATGAGTCTGATGGAGTCCTGAGACCCTAAACACCCTGTAGACCCTTCCTTAAAACACAAAATAAATAAATAAAAAAGAAAAACAAAAAAACAAAACAAAACAAACTAAGTTGACTATCTCAGGTATTCTTGTCACAGTCACAGAAAGCTCACATGACCTATAAGAAGTCAGTACTATGGGTTTAATAGCAAAGGCACCCAAACTAGTGTCACTTATTTTCATTCATTCTTTTTTTTTCTATTTTTAAAGGAAGAACGGTTTACTTTGGTTTGCAGACATTTTCCTGTTCCTAGCAGAGGAAGGGTGCATGTCTCAGTATTTGCTACGTTTGAGGTGCAGGATGTGGGGGGATGAGGGAGTCCTGGGATGCGGGCTGATGTGCTCTCTATTTGTTCTTCTCCTTTCATGGAATCTAGAGCTTTGCTTTTGTGGAATCACGAATGGTGGAAGGGAGGCTCTGGAAGTCAGTAGCTGGGGAGAAGCAAGAAGTCTTCTAAGAAGAGTTCACGGAGCCGCACTGGGCAGCAACTCAAGCAAGAAACCGACCTCTTTGTGGTAAGCTGCTGAGATGCTCAGGTTTACCTGTTATTGCAGTAAATCTTAGTTGTTCTTACTAACACTGGATTCTTGGGGCCAGGGAGATGGCTCAGTGGAATAAGTGCTTCCCTGGCAAGGGCAAGAGCCTGAGTTCAATCCCCAGTTCTGCCAAAACAAACAAACAAACAAACAAACAAACAAACAACCCCCCCCAAACCAACCAACCAACCAACCAAAAAACCCATTGGATTCAACAAAGCAAAATTTCATAAACATAGCTCTTACCTATGCTATATTAGGTTCTATGTATAAATTTTTGGAAATAAAGAAGTTTTGCTGCTATAAAAGATATCAGAATCACTGACTGAATTTGAAGTCCAACTAAGACAAACAAATGACACACACTGAAATGCTACCCAACTTTATTAATAGGACAAATAAAATGTACCATTTCCCATTAGTTAAGGAATTAACAGTTCACCATGGCAGGGAATTAGCACTTTCTCAGGAGGCTGGCAAGAGAAGGGTGTGGTTCCCCAGACTAATAGAAAGATGATCTGGCAGTGTCTATGTGATGTAGAAACACACAAGCTATTTCCATGCCTCCTGGGAATTTATTCTACACATAAACGCCAACAAACATGCAAAGATGTAAGTGAAAGATTATCTGGTAGAGTACTATTTATAATGGTGCCTCCCCCCCAAAAGAACCCACAGCAGCAGGAACAACAGCAACAGACACCAGGAAAACACCTGGAGGAAATGGCCATTAGAAGCGAGCTATTTCTCTGAATCACAGGGCATCCATGGCGTGGAATAAATTTCAGCTACTAAAAAGAATGAAATAGCCGGGGAGTGCGGGGGTGGGAAGGTGTCTGTGGTGTACTAAGCTGTTAGGGGAGAAGGGGTGGGTGCTTTGATGCTATTTATGTTGAAATAAAATTGAAATATTAGCAAAGTAAAGATGAAGTCAAGTTGGGAAGTAAGACTCGGGAGTCAGGGGAGTTTTAGTTTGAACCAATTAATCTTCTTTATAATTTGATTTTTAAATTATGAACATATATTATTTTATGATTTTAGTTTTTCCGATGTTAATAATGAAGCATGAGCTGAAAACACTTAACAAGGGACAGGAGTGTGTGTGCAGTTCCCCAATTATGTCCAAAGATCTGATACAGACCTAATTTAATCCTAGCATGGATTTATTGTTGTTAGAAGGAATAAGAAGAGGAAAATTGAATGAGAAGGAGAGGAGGACCCCGGCAGGTGCTGCTCTGTGGACACAGAGGTGTGGGGTGGGCTGCTTCTCCTAAGGTTAGAGCCTTACCCCGTGGCCCCAGGCAGTGAAGTACTGGAGTTCCCCTGGACTGGCCTCCTTCCTGCCAG
The DNA here is from genome assembly GCA_004027165.1 of Ctenomys sociabilis. Taxonomy (NCBI): domain Eukaryota; kingdom Metazoa; phylum Chordata; class Mammalia; order Rodentia; family Ctenomyidae; genus Ctenomys; species Ctenomys sociabilis. The sequence goes on from PVKA01034375.1 coordinate 3,560, forward strand.
CTCCTTCGGGCCAGGCCTCCCTGGCAGATGCCCAAACACTCATTAGGAGACACAGGTCTGTAAGCAAATATTTATCCCCGTGCAGCTGCAGGCTGCAGGTGCAAGGCAGAGTCCTGTTTACCTAGTGCTGAGCCAGGCAGGCGCTGCCTGTTTGCTAAGCGCCCTTGCTGGCCTGGCTCACATGTCTAGCTGGGAGGAAACTGGGATGGAGGAGGGTATGGCACAGGAGACGTCAAGATGTGGGAGCCTTGTTGCCAAACGCTGTAAGGGCCTCCCGACCAAGTCCTGACTTCTGCTGTGGCCTGGCTGGTCCTCCGAGCTGGGTTTCCTTCTGCAACCTTCCCTTGTGCTGTTTGCTAGGGTTGAGCTATTTACCTCTTCCCAGGCTGACTCCTGCTCAGTATTAGGTCTTAGCTTGAAAGCCCTCTCTTCAGGCTGGTGAGGTTTTCTAGTAACCATAGTCACCTCCCATTGTCATGCCTCCCCATAGTAATTATGATTGTCCTCCAGTATCCAGAAGACAGTGGTTCCAGGGCTCCTTGCCAAAACCAAATCTGAGGGTGCTCAAATCCCTTTTACAAAACGATGGAGCATTTATATGTAACCCACACAATCCTCCCATACATGTTCTTTATTTTATTTTTATTGTTGCAGTGCTGGGAATCCAATCCAGGGTCTTGAAAATATTGGGCAAGTATTCTATCAATGAGCTACAGTCTCCCCAGTCACTATATGTTTTAAATTACCTTTACATGGCTTACAATATCTGATGCAATGTGCACGCTAGGTAAATACCTTTATATGGTGTTGTTTAGGAAATAATGACAAGAAAAAAGTCCACATTTTCAGTATAGACACACTTTTTAAAAATCCTTTTAAACTTCAGTTGGTTGAACTTGTGAATGTGGAACCCAGGGTAATGGAGGGATGACCATACTCATTTATTTTTCTCCCCTTACCTGGTTAGTGTTCGTCTTCTCTGCTAGACACTGGGTAGGCAGGGTGGATGGAAGTGGTTTTGTTCGTCATTCATTGTTTCAGTGCCTCCAACAGCACGCCATCTCGTAGGTGCTACAGCTGCTTGTTAGGTGCCAGCCTCAGCAGAGCAGGCAGAGGATGTACGAGGAAGGGCCGGAGGGGAGGGCGGTGAGGATGTGGGGTGCGGAGGTGGACACCAGGATGGAACTGCTATAAAAGGCCTGCAGTGCTATTGCAGGGAGTTCAGATTTTATTTTGTCAGAAGAGGGAGATGTTTTTGGTACAGGAATTGTAGATAATGTAACAAATGGGAACGTGATAAGTGGGATCTGGGCCGGGGAGATGGCTCAGTGGAATAAGCGCTTACCTGGCAAGCACAGGGTCCTGAGTTCAATCCCTGGTACCACCAAAAAACAAACAGACAAATGAAAGTAAAACAAACCCAAGGATAAGCGGGATTCTCCAAGTTGGACAGTATTAGTTCTATGAGGCACTACACCTCTTAGGCAGCCACCATACCCTTTCCCATCTCTCTCCCCTTATCTAGCTGCCTTCTGCCTCCCCCCCTTTTGTAGTGTTGGTGATTGAACCCAGGGGTCTTTGCCTGGAACTATATCCTCAGACCTTTTAAAAAGTGTTTTCTTCTTGAAGCAAGGCCTTACTGAGTCACCAAGCGAATTTTTGATCCTCTTGATTCAGCTTCCCAGAGTGCTGGGGCTATAGGTGTGTGGCCTCCTTGATGTTTCCTGAGCAGCACAGGAATTATCTGGCCTCACGGCTTGCTACAGTCTCAATGCTTCTATCCTCTTTGCCCTCTTCAATCTACATGTTGAAATCTAGTATTTAAGGTGGCAGCAGGAGGTGGGGTATGTGGGAGGTGATTTGTAGTGTTATGGTTTGTGTCTAGTTGTCCCCCGAAGCCTCAAGAAGTCATGGGGTGGGGACTTCTAGAGTTTGTGATTAACTCATGATTTATTGGGATTATATGTGGTCCAAGATTGGGATTATGGGTTTTAGCGCTGCTGGGATTATGGGTGTGAGTTCTTCCCCCAGCCTGGAGCAGAGAGCCTGAATGTAATATAAGAGAGAGACAGACTTTCTTTAGCGATTGCTCGTTGTTGCATTGCTGTTGTTCCATCACCGTGAACTGATGCTCTCTGCCATGTGCCCCTCTACCTTGGGGCCAGCCAATATGGACTGAAACTTCCAGTAACTGTGAGATAAATAAACCTTTCCTCCTTCATTTGGGTGTTGGGTATTTGTCACAGCAATGAGGGAAGAGTAACTAAGACAGGTAGTAAGGGTGGAACCCCTGAATAGAATTACTGTTCTTACAAAAGAAGCTACAGACAACTCTGGTACCTCCCAAACAGCATGCCATCTAGTAGGGGCTCACAGCTCTCTGTTAGGTGCCAGCCTGAGGGAAGCCAGGCAGAAGAACCGTTGCAGGGAGCTCAGATTTTTCTTTGCCCTTTTTTCATGTGGGGAGACAGTGAAAAAGTAACATCATGAACCTGAGGGCGGGTCCTCACCAGACACAGGGTCATGAAGTTAATGCCTTCATCTTGGACTTTTCAGAACTGTGAACAAGAGATTTCTTTTCATAAGTGTTACGGTTTGAACATGTCCCTCAAACCTCATGTTTGGAAATTTAATCCCTGGTGTACTGATCGTGAGGCTGCTGCCTCTAGGGAAGAGTGGTGCTACTACCACAGGAGTGGGTGGGCTCCGGGTGGAAGGGTGGGAGACACTCAGCCCACGCGTCTCGCTTGCATCCTCCTCTGCCTCTCGCATGCTCTCCTGCCTCACCACCTTCTTCGATGGGGCCATGGGAAAGAAATCCCTGGCTACATGGGGGACCCTCAGCCTTGGACTCCCTGGCTTCAGAACTGGAAGAAATATAGGTTTCTTTTCTCCTTTTCCTTCATCTTCTTTCTCTCTTCCTCCTCCCTCTTCCCGCCTTTCTCTTATTTACCCTCCTTCTTATCTTTTTTCTTTCTCTTCTCCCTTTTCTCTTCCCCTCCCCACTCTTCCTTCTTCTCTTCCTCCTCCTTGTGACACAGGAAATTGAATTGCCTTCATACTGAGTCCCAACCTGTTAAAACATTTCATCATTTTATTTTGACACAGGATCTTGCTAAGTTGCTAAATTTCCCAGGCTTGACTTTGAAATTACAGTCTCCCTGCCTGAGCCTCAGAGTCCTGGGGTTAGAGTGACATGCCACCATCCCCGGGTAAGTTTCTTTTCTCTGTAAATCCAGTCTGTGGCATTCTATTATAATAACACAAAGTTGGCTAAGACAATAAACTACACATTGTGTGGCATTTTGTCACAGCAACCTGAAAGGATTAAGACAGGGACTTTTCTTTCTCTGCCCAAATACCTTCCCCTTGGACATCACGGTTAATCTTACTTTGTTTCCCTCTCAACCTCCAGTGCCACCTTACCAGTGTGGCCATTCCTGACACCACAGAAAAAAAGTGCCTCCTGGCTGTGCTTTTATCCTGTTTCACTTAAGATTTATATCCGTTTCTTTGTCTATTGTCTGTCTGCTCTCCAGGGTGTCAGCTCCAAGAAGGCAGGAATGCCTTCGCTCTCATTTCCTGAGATATCTTCTGAGCATGTCCTAGACTATGTAGCTCTAGGCTCCATGATTGCTTGTTGAATGAATGAATGAACAAATGAACAAATGACTGTAGTATAGTATAGGGCCCGGACTCATGCTGGATGCTGCTCACCTGTGCCCAGCCTGGCTCCATTTCCAGAGCCCTCACACAACCATTCTGTCCTTTGATCTGCACATTAGCCAGGTCAGCCTGGTGTGTGTGTGTGTGCCTGTGTGTGTGTGTGTGTGTGTGTGTGTGTGTGTGTTCGCGCGCGCGGGCATGCACATGCGCACAGGATAAGGATTATGATCTGCCTTAACAGTGATTATCTACAGCACGAAAGTATCACGATCACACAGGCAGAAACCGAGATGAGATGCCTGCAGGCTCACGGCTTCAGCAAATCAATTTTTTAAATTGGGATGTGCAGGAATCGTGCCAGAGCAGAGTCTGCATTTCGAAGCCAGTCTTCCCTGCGCTCAGCTCCAAGTGCCGCTGTTTACTTATTCTGTTATCTAAACTCAGTCTAGCTCCTTCGGCCATCCTTGGTGACCCTTTCTGTGAAATGAAGACAATGTCCCCTAGAATAGGGACAGTGAAGGAGATGTTTCCAGACAGACATTTTCTGGATGACACCATCTGCTCTGTACCCTGGTAAGCACCCGTGTAGCGAGTGCTATGCTTTGCTCAATCCACTGGCCACCTCCTGCCCTGAAAGCTGGGGCCACGCTGATTGACCCTGCCAGCCTCCAGGCCTAGCTGGGTCTCCTTTCTCTTGGTGGTCCTCACCACAGCTCTGGGAGGCTAGCTGCTGTCCTCATTCTTTGCAGACAGACGAGGCTGGGTGGCTTCTGTCAGGCTCACGCCCTATTAAACGGAAGTTAGAATTGGAAACCAAGTTGTCAAACAGAGAGCTTTCAACTTTTCGGGTTAGGGGGGAATATTTGTCCCCAAATTATAGACTGGCTTGAGGAAGCCAGTGACTTGTCCTGGGCAACACCAGGCAGAGCTGGGACAACACAGAATCCAGGCCTAGCAATTTTTGTTCTGTGCTTTCCTCCAGCCATCCGGTCCTCTGCACCTTGGGATAGTATCTATGCCTCATGCCTCTTGATGATTATGTAGCCAAGGAGGGAATGACTTTTTAGTGTCTCCTCCAGGACCAGCTGAAGGCTTGAGGAGAGGGCGAAACAAATTACTGGTGAGCAGAGGAAACCTATTTCGAGTCTGTAAACTGCTTTTCTTTTCTTTTGTCTTCCCCTTTTTTTCCTCCCCTTCCTCTTCCCCTACCTCCCTCCAGAGCTCTGTACTAATTAATCAGCAGACATCAGAGACTCCAGCTGGGACCAAGTGGGCTGGACTCATTAGTGCAGAATGACATGAATATCAAAAAATTTTTGAGACAAATGCGGATGACTCAGGATAGGTGCCTGTGCAGGGCTGGCTGAGAAGCTAGTGTGGGTAAAGGAACACACAGAAGTGCAGGACAAGCAGGCCAGGTCCCCGGCACGTCCGGAAGGAAGACGAGGACAAAGCAATGGAACCTTGGGCAGGGTCTTTGCTATCTGATTTGTTGCCCTTCCTTCCCTGGAGGTTTTATGAGTCTATGCAAAAAAAAAAAAAAAAAATCCAGGAAATATACCCCTCTCTCTAATGGGTGGTTGCAGCCTTGGCAAGTTGGAGAGGTAGTGCTACATGGTGATGGCTGGGGATGGATGGCTTGGGGGTGGTTCCCAGGTCCTTTCCCTCCACTGTCACATTGTGTCCTTCAGCAAATCACTCTGCATCTTTGGGCTTCTGTCTATTCCTCTGGACCAGCTGGGAATAATAGCTGCCTCTCGGGGCCAGTGAGGGTTGTGAGGCTGAACGTGCTTTGTGCGACGTGGACTGGAGGGGAGGAACTGGCATCTGCATTTTCTTCTCTCATTAACCTTGCCTCCGTAGTGCTGAATGTCAGTGCTTTTTACCTTCTTGGAAAATAGGAACCAAAATGGCCCCCTGAGAGGGGTTTAGATGCTGAGAGTTCTTCTTGTGGCTTATGCCATTCGTTTCTTTGCTCAGGTGATTCATTCACTCATCCATTTGTTTGCTTGCTTATGAACCCATTCCAGGGGTCAGCATCCAATAGGCACTGAAGTTAAAAGGGCATGATTTCCACCTTGGAGGGGCTCCCACTCCAGTGGGAAAGCCTGTAAGGGGAGACATGATGACTACAGCAGAGAGCGAGAGAGCTGTAGGATTTCCTCCAGATATTCTGATTTCCAATCTGGCTTGCAGTCTTCAACATTTTTGCATGTCATGATCAGGCTTTGCTTCTCTTCTTCCTTCCCTCCCCCTTCTCCCTTTGTGTTTTCCTTTCTTTCCCTTTCTCCTTTCATTTTTTAAAAAGGGAATGTATCCAATACATTTGCAGGTTTGGATACAATGGGAATGGCATTGTCCAGGATAGTCAAGGCTTTGCTGTGGCAACGGACATTCTCAGCCTCTTAGCCCAGCACCCACAACTCTCCCTGAAGTTCCAAGCTCTCTTGTTTGTTTTTCCCAGAGCTCAGAACAAGCCTCTGTTCAAGGACTGTGTGCTTACACTTCCTCTATCTTCCAAGTTCTCCAAACATCCACAAGAGTTTCTCCCTTCTTCTCTTCACCTCTCTACTCAAGTGGCCCCCACCCCTGACCATGCAGTATAAAATGGCAAGGGCCCCTCTATGGCTCTGCTTCATTTATCCACAACAGAGCCAAAGAGGGGCCTTTGTTACTGTCTCCACATGGATGACCTCTGTGTGGCCATGGGGAACTGTAAAGAATAGAAACCACAGAGCTGTCCTGGTGGCTTGAGGAGGAATCCACCAAGTGGGCTGCTGAGGAGGCAATGAGAAGGGTTTATTTGAAAAGTATTTATCAAATGCTTGCTATATTCTAGCTCTAATCTAAATGAGGGAATACAGAAGTGAACAAAATAAACAAAGCCTTTTGCCTTCAAGGAAATGAGTTTTAGCAGAAGGTAAAAATGCTGTGGAGAAATGAAGCAGAGCCATAGAGGGGCCCTTGCCATTTTATACTGCATGGTCAGGGGTGGGGGCCACTTGAGTAGAGAGGTGAAGAGAAGAAGGGAGAAACCCTTGTGGGTGTATGGAGAACTTGGAAGATAGAGGAAGTGTAAGCACACAGTCCTTGAACGGAGGCTTGTTCTGAGCTCTGGGAAAAGCAAACAAGAGAGCTTGGAACTTCAGGGAGAGTTGTGGGTGCTGGGTTAAGAGCAGCGCCAATGTGGACTGCATCATCCTGAGTGTTGTAGTTTTGGCTGCTAGAAAAATATAGGGCATCCAGTTCAGTGTAAATTTCAGGTAAGCTGCAAATTTATTTTAGTATGCCTGCATCCCACACAAATTTGTCTTTCTCTGAAATTAAAAAATTAGTTCCTGACACTCTTATTTATTTAAAATGATTTCAATTGATGAATGCAAATTGTACATGTTTAAGGTACAGAGCATGTTTAAAACTGTGTACATTTGTGGAATGACTGAACCAAGTTGATTAGGATGCATTACCTCATCTACTTGTCTTTTTTCTGTGATGAGAACACTTAAAATCTCCTCTCCTAGCAATTTTCAAGAGTATAATACATTGTTATTAACTATGGTCGCTGTGTTGCATAATGAATCTCTTTAATTTATTCTTCCTGTCTAATGGAAATATCGTATCCATTGGCCAATGTCTCTCCCATTCTTCTATCTTCTCACCCATCCCCCAGCCCATGGAAACTATCGTTCTATTCTCTGCTTCTGTGAGATGGACTTTTTCTGATTCCACATATAAATGTGTGATCATGTGATGTTTGTCTTTCTGTGTCTGAATTATTTCACTTAACATAATGTTCTTGAAATTGTAAGTGTAACTGGACTTTTTTTTCTCCTCTAAATTTGTCCACCTTAGCTGTGGGCCTAAGATTTCAGCATTACCCTGAGGTGGAAGCCATTGATAGGCAGGAGTAGAAGGTAGAAGAGAGGCAACTAGTTTTTTGAAGGCATTGTCTGGGTGATGTGTTATAAATAGACTGAAGCTGGCAAGGACAGAAACCAATACTTGCTGGCAATGAGAAGGGATGGATATTCTGGGGTCGGGAGTGTGGATATCTTCGAAAATAGAGCTGACTGAAAATGCTAATAGTTGTTTGTAGGGTGAGAGAGAAAAAGGGGCTAATGGAGGATTAGCCAACTGCAAAGGTCACAGGAGAAGCCTCTGTGTGTGTGTGTGTATGTGTGTGTGTACCTGTGTTTGTGTGTGTGCATGTGCACCCATGGTTTGGCCCACATTGTTAAGAGCTGCCTACTACTAGAAATCCGGGAGGAGACTCAGAGAAATTCAGCGGGTGCATGGGCCTGGAGTTGTGAAAGAAAACTACCCTGGTCATCAGCACAGATGTCATGCCAAGCGGAACACCTGGCTGAGAGCACCTGGAGTATGTAGCCCAACCCCGAGCAACTGCAAAGGCCTGGAGGCTGGAGAGTCTGGTGTGCTGAGGGCCCAGGGAGGGATCTAGCTTCTGGTTAGGCTTTTGTGGTATGAATGGGTTTGGTATTGCCCTGAGGACTGGAAGCTTTGAAAACCATGTGGGACATGCTAGAAAGGGTCTCTGTGTTAGACAGGTCCCTCTGGGGCACTTTAGGGCTGGAGGGAACTGTGGCACAAGCCCTGGCAGTGTGTACCCAGGACTGACCCAGGACTGTGGCTGGGGATGGGAGCAGGAAGTGAGAACGGCAGGTGTTCTGTGCCTTCGAGTGGCTCTTGCAGGGCTATGGGGGGGGCACTGCTGTCCCACAGGTGTGTACCACACCCACACCTCCAGCACCCCACAGCCACTGCCCTTGTTAGCAAGAAGCTCTCCTCAGAGGGAGCATGTGTGCTGTTATTTTTAGGTGATTAGTCGCACCTCGTGGAGCGTTTGTTTGCCAGTCGTGGGTAAACAAAAGCCATTTGTCAAAATGAGATGTTCCAACCTCGTCCTCTCAGGCAGGCCAGTTGCCATGCACTGTGAGTTTCTGTTGCATCAGCAGCGAGGCTAATTAGCTCCACAGCTCTTGAATAATAATGGCTGCATTCGCTCCGAGGTTTCTGCCGGCTGGGAGCAGCACAAATGCCACTGCCTAGAAGCGTGCGTGCGTGTGAGAGGTCAGAGATGCGTCTTACTGGTCTTATCCTGGATTTGCGGAAACAGGCTCAGAGAGGGAGAGTGACTTTCCGAAGGCTTCACAGCCAGAAACATGAGGCCCTGGGACCCTCGGATACAAATGACCTCAAAACCTGAGGTGGGTGAGGGGGCTTCTCTGTCCCTCCTGAATGCTTGCCCTCCCCCACCTCGTGGACAGAAGCTCAGCCACAGGCAGCGCAGCCGGCAGCTTGGGCGGCGCCTCCACACGCTGTGCCTGATGAAGCCCGTTTCACTGTTGCCGGGATTCCGTTCAAGGGCTCTCCCCAAGCCTTCCGCAAAGTTACTAAGGTAACAGAGGAAGGGGAAACCGAAAGTGTTCTCATGGCCGCTGTTCAGGGTGCAATTGATGAATGCTAGCCTAGATCCAGATCACAGAGGGTCCACTGGGGCCATGGCCCCAGCCAGCGGTGTCCAAATGTCAAATATACCGTTGGTCTTCCTTTTCTGTGGCTTCTGCGGATGTGGATTAAAAATATTCAGGGAAAAAAATTTTCATATGTACCAAAAAATGCAAAGAATTTTTTCATCATTATTTCCCAAACACATTTATATGGTATTATAAGTTGTCTAGAGATGACTTAAAGTCAGGCAGGATGTGTGTAGGCTGTACACTAATACCAAGCCATCTTATATAAAAGAACTGACCATCCCTAGACTTTGATATAGCCCAGACCAACCCTTCTCCTCCTCTCCTCTCCATGAGGGGAAAGGAAGACTGTCTTTTGTTATAGCAGCTTGATGGTCTAAGACAGACAGCTTATACTTTTTCAGGGTGTCTTCTCTCCCATTATTGGGAGTGTATTTCTATAGCAACCTGTCCTTCTGTCAGCTCTGGCCAACAGAGAAGAGCCATCACTGAACTTGTTTTTTTTTTTTTTTTTTTTGTGGAACCAGGGATTGAACTCAGGCCCTTGCACTTGCCAGGGAAGCACTTATTCTACTGAGCCATCCCCCTGGCTCTCTATCACTGAACTTGTAAGTGTGTGTTCTTGGCAGTCTCCAGGAGGGACAATTGCTGCAGTCCTGTGTGCAGCCCTGGCACCCAGGGGTGGCTGGCCCCATGTGCTGCGTCTCTTCTAGGGTGCCCATTTCTTGCACTTTTAACTTCTTCCACCATGTGCTGTAGCACATGGCTCACTTTGGCTCTGCCTCTGCTTTTTCCAGTTCTGCACACTATTTGCACCATTTCCAGAGTCACTTGTGAGAGTGTCGAATTCTGTGAAGTTGATAAATGCTCTGTTCTATGACCTAATGTCCTGGCCTTCTTGACTAAGTACCCACTGGATCCTGCTCCTATTCCTGCTAGTGTGTGTTGACCTGTACCTAGACCTCCTTTGAAGTACTGTCCCATATGTCCTTGTCAGGCCAATATGCCTAAAGATTATTTATGGGCATAACCTTAACCCCAATCATTGGCTTAGTCTGTTTCCTATTGCTTTAATAGAATACCTGAGACTGGGTTTAAGAAAAGAAATGAAGTTGATTTTGCCTTGCTGTTCTACATGCTAGGAAGTTTAATACCATGGCACCAGCATTTTCCTGTATTCTGATGAGGACCCTTTACTGCTTCAGCTCATGTGGGAAAGCAGAAGGGCAAGTAATCATGTGTGGAAGAAGGAGGAGGGCTCAGGCTTATCCTCTGACAACTTCAGAAGGATTTTTTTTTTGGCTGGCTCAGGATGTCTTCAGGGCAGGTCTAGTAAGGCTTGAGGATCTGGGGCTTGAACCACAGCAACCTGAGCCTGACTGCTCTGCTTAAGCAATCCTGTAAACCACTGAGCTAATGGGCAGGCCCTTTCTTCTGACAACTTGTTCTCAAGGTAAAAACTAGTCCAGAAAGAGCCAGAACTCATTTGCAAGAGACAGCATTATTCCTTTTATGAGGGAGACGGTCTCCTTGATGTAAACACCTTCCATTGGCCCCACCTCCCAGCACTGTCATATTGGGGTTCAGATTTCAATGTGAGATTAGGAAGGTACAAACCATATGTGAACTACAGCATTGGTTTAATAACTAGGAGGAGAAATGGGATGAGTGGTAAGCAAGAAACTTATTGTCTTGTGGAGAGAGGCCTCTGCATAGTGTTCAGACAAAGGAGGAGCATTGACCCTCACTTTTGTGGGCTCACGGACTTCAGAAGCATCTAGAGAATCAATATGTTGTGGGAGCTTCAGTCCCGATGCCCTCTTCCTACTGTGTGCCAGGGTTCCTTTCTTCTACCCACACGCTGGTCTTGGCACAACAGCCCTGCCTCAGGTTGAGTCTCCCTTTCTCTGGAGCATGGGTCTAATTTCCAATTTATTTTCCTTTTTCTGCCTATAATGAGAGCCCCTATAAAGGCTAACAGAAGAGCCTCCCACTTTCCCATTCAGCCTTTCATTGCTGATTAATCATGCTTAGCCTTTTGTTATTTTCCAGATCAATTTGGTTTAACAATAGTCATCCAATTTAATTGTCCTTACAGTTACCCTTTCTCCCATATTTCTCAAGTGCATCACACCAGCTAATGAGTTCTTTTTTCCTAAGTCTTGCATCCTTCATAGCCTGTGCTGGGCCTGTCTGGCTGGCTTCTTGTCACCAGCCGTGCAGCAGGTGGCGCAACTCCAGGCTCTCATTCTAGTATCTGCCTTCCTGGCTCTTTTAGATCCACCTGTAGCAGGTTGAATTATTGGGAAGAAGATTTCCATAAAGTTCAACATGCAGGGTAAAATTTAGAATTTATTTTGTCTTTTTGAGACAGGGTCTCGCTGTGTAGCTCAGGCTGGGCTTGGTCTCACTTTGTAGCCCATGCTAGTCTTGAATTTTCAATGATCCTTCTGCCTCAACCTCTTGAGTGATGGGATTACAGCCATGTGCCAGCATGCCTGGATTAAAATGTAGAATTCTGGTCAGTCCCTGGGAGAAAAGGGACAGAAGCAGGACTGGGCAGAAGGGTGAGTCAAATTGTGACTTTCAGGGGCAGCCTCAGCAGGTCCTGTGCAGAGTTCTGAATGTGGTGTGGAGCCTTTAAAGTTGTCCTGAGTTGGGAGAAAGAGATCTTGCCCTTGTACACCAGTGTTAGGCTGTCGCTGCATTTGGGCAGCCTGAGGAAAAGGTTGCAACTCTGGGAGAGATGGCTCTCTTCTGTCAAGGAAATCTCTGAAGGTGCTGAACACTGGGGCTATCTATGGTGGCACTCCCAACATCTGGAGAAGTGGGGCTTTATGCTCAAGGGTGGACTTGAGTTGTACAGCACAGTATCTACTCTAACATCAACAGGGAGCCACTTACCTATAAAATAAGGGTAAAAAGGTCTTAGCGTACTCTTGATGAATTAATAGGGACTCTACAAGTAGTAGCTATCAAATACCTTCTAGGTAGTGATTTGAGGATATTTGTAAGCAACCTGACTTCAACTTAAACTAATTTAAGCAACAAAAAGAATTTTCTGGTTCATTTAATTTGGAAGATAGCTTTAGGAATGGATGTATCCAGGAATTCAAAGGACTCTCAATTTCCCTCTCTCCCTCCTTCCCCTGCTTTCCCTCTCCCACATGTGTATGTATGTATGTCTCCATCTTGAATCTTTAGTGTTAGTCCCATTTTAGGTTGAGCCTCCCTATGTGAAGCTAAAACTGCCCTCAGCAGTCCCTTGCTCACATTCTGCCAGTTTGGGAACATTGGCAGGAGTTGGTGAAAAAAACACTCCTCCAAACAGTGGTTAATAACACTCACATAGATCCCAGGAGAGGTCACACTCACTGCCCGAGCCTGGGGTCATGTTCCTATCTCCAAAGCTGGGGGTATGAAGTCAGCTCCTCTTGTTGGGAAATTGGACGGAGAATATTTTCTGAAAGGGAAACTGAGATGCTATGAACACAATAAAAGACAGAATATCCTGCTAAAGAGATAACCATTTCCTCTCCTCCTCATGAGCATTCCCTTAGAAGATGAAAGAACACCAAACTGGGTTGGCTTGTTTGGAGCATGCGCTGTGTTCAAGAATGGGTTCACACGTCCACATATCTTGTGGCTGTCTGGAGATGCACTACACGGCCCCTGACCACATTTCTGAGCTGCATCAAAGAGGCCCTAGCTTCTCAAGGAAATGGATTCAAAACATTTTGGGGTCAGACAGACTCAGACTTGGATAAAATTTTGTGTGATCTTGGGGTTGATGTGCTATTGTCATGGAGCCTCAGTACCCAATCAGCTCCCTTATCTGAAGAGAGCGCCAGATTGTCACTATGTGAATTAAACAAGAATGTGTGTATAAAGCACCTGGCACAAGGCCTGGTGCACTGTTCTCAATGTATTAAACACAAGAATATTTTAAGTTTCACTTGGCAAAAGAGATACTGTAGTTGGGAGGTGGTGGTTGCCCTGGAAACATGAGTTTCTCTGCTTGCAAGGTCAAGGGACCCCTAAAGACTGGGCTTGCCTCTCTGACTTTTCTCCTGTTTCAAAAGCCTCAGGGTTTTAATCGGTTTTAAAACTCTTTTCCTCCATTGGCTTAACCTATTGATTTCCTGAAGGCCTGTAAGATAGGCACCATCTGTCAGCCCATGAATTCTGAGCGTTCAGTTTCTCAAATGACCTCTTGGCAGCAGATCCTTTGCTCTGTCAGCCCCGGCATGTAAATCCTTGCCCCTGGCTCCAACTCTGAGTCTAGGCGGACTGGCATACAACCTCCCCTCTGCCGGTCTTGCATCCATTCAGTATGTAATTATTAGCATCTATTTTTGCCAGCCCCAGGATTGGGCCCAGACAGCCTCTCCCCATGTGAGAGGACAGGGTGGCTGAAGACCAGGCCGTGCTGTGTTCTGTGGGGCAAGACAGCACGGAGCTGGATGACTAAAGCGGAGTGCTATGGTCTGGATTTGATTTGATGCCAAGGGTCCACCTGTTGGAAGGTGAGTGCACAGTGTAGAAATGATGGGAGATGGTACAGACTATAGGAAGTGGGGCGTGCTGAGGCTCCACTCCTGCTCTCCCCTTGCTCTGGATTCGTATCTCACCACTGGCTTTTGCTTCTACCATTTTTGATGCCATCTGCCATGATGTGACCCAGCCAAAGGGGATCACCAGAGAAAGCATTAGTGGAGCAGCCAATCTGGGACTTCCAGCCTCTAGAGTGGAAGCTAAATAATCTTTTTTTAAAGTAAAGTACCCAACCTCAGGTATTTTATGTTATTTTTCTTTTTTTTTAATTTTTGGAAGAACAGGGGATTGAACTCAGACCCTTGTGCTTGCCAGGGAAGCCCTTATTCTACTGAGCCATCTCCTTGGTCCCTCAGGTATTTTATTGCAGCAATGGAAAATGGACTAATGTAAGGCCAATGTCACCAATAGTCTGTGAGCTTGTCTGGCTGTCAGAGCTTTCTTTGTCTTATCAATGTTTAAAAATATTGTTACTGCATTAATGTATCAACTCTACAATGAGACCAATTTCAAGGTGGATTTCTACTTTATACAACACTGAAAAAACTGAAAACTTTACAAATGCTGACATGCTACAGCTGTAGGCTAGCCCCTACTTCAGTGAGTGATAAGACAACATGTGAGAATATGTGCTGTGTAGTGCTGGCGAAATGGAATAATTACTGATATTTAAACACTGGGGGGAAAACGTATAGAGGTTCCTCAAAATATGAAAATAAGATTACTGTATGATGAAGCAATTCCACTTCCAGGTATAAGCCCAAGAAGAACTGAAAGCAGGGACTCAAAGAGATGTCTGTATGCCAGTGTATAATGTTCATAGCAGCCTTAAAATTTCAGTAGTAGTGCAACTTAAGTATTGACAGATAAGTAGATAAGCAAGTGTGGTACACACATATAGTGGAATAGTACTTAGCCTTAAAGAAGATATTCTGAGCTGAGCTACAAGATTGAAGCATAAAACTTATGGTCACAATACTAAGTTCAATAAACTATTCACAGAAAGAGCTGATACTGTATGACCCATGCGTAAGTGGTGAATGGAATAGTCAAACTCATAGAGGCAGAAAGGAGAAAGGGTATTGTGACCAGTGCTGTCACAAGAGGAAATAGAGTTGCTATTTAATGGGACCAGAGTTTCCATTGAAAAGGATCTGCAGATGGATGGTGGTGGTGGTTGTAGGACACTTAAAAATGGCTTAGACACTCCGTTTTATGTTATGTACTTTATAGCAGAATAAAAGATAATAAATGGAAAAGATGTATTTAAATTCAGCCATTTCACGTGAAGCTCCTGTTTGTTGGCTTCTTTTGAATGATTATGAACTCCAGCAATGTAGGGTCTGCATCTCTGTACAGTAACAGTCAGCTGGAGAGGAATGGGGCTTTCCTCTTTTGTTCCTGAAAAATTTTAATTTGTTTACTTTAAATAAATAAACACTTTCAGGGCTCAACAATCAAAACAACGCAAAACTGCATAGAATGAAAAAATCCAACTCCCACACCTGCGGCCATCCCTGCTGTTCTCAACCCCCTACCACAAACAAAGACTCATATTGGTTTCTTGTGTTTTTTAATGCAGATACAAACGCATATGAATAGCTTTCCCCTCAACTCTCTTTCATTCATAATAGGTGCTGTCTTTGTTTTGATCACTTAATGATGTGTCTAGCAGCTATTTGCAAGCTGTGAACAGCAGCTGGCCCTTTGGAGGGGCTGATCCCTCTCCTCCAATGGAAGCTGGCCCTCTGTGAGCTTCCTTCCTTGCATACCAGCAGGTTGGTGTGTGTGTGTGTGGGGGGGGGGCTTAGAGCTCAGTGAGGCCAAGACCTATGGGTAGGGACAAAGAGGTTAAAGGTGAGAGTATGAGATAAAGAAAGGAAGGAGGTATTTTCAGGCTCCTCCAGTGGTCAGGGTATGAATGGATGCTACAGTCTGCTATAAAGGCAGAATGGATGGATCAGGGTGCAGGGATGAACAAGGTCCATAGAGTCTTGTAGGGAGAGCAAAGCAAAGCAAGTCACATGCTGATAAGACCAGATGGGAGGGTGTCATGTTGGGTAAATTAATTAAACCTTTTAAGCTTCTGCTGTCTCATTTCCCCTATCATTTAGAATTACTACGTAGACTAAAAGCAACAGCACAATGTCTGTCATACAGTAAGCACTGATTATGTACTGATGGATCCCAAGATGATAGCATGAGTTTTTGATGTTATAACAGTGCAAATGCCATGCACAACCCATACTCTAACTTCTGACTTTTTGTCTATTTCCAGGTAGTGCTATGCGGTATGATACTCTCTCAGGATTCTGGACAGCAGCCGTGGGCCACAGCTCCAGTCAGCCACATGACCATGAGGACAGACAACCCATACTCTATAGGGAACTGTGTTGCTAAGATATTCTTGGGAGGTTAGGTGCAACGAGGGCAGTTTTAACTTATGACATTTTTAACTTATAATAGGTTTATTAGGTCATAATACCACCCTAACTGGAAAATTTGTATTATCTCTGTGAAGGCACGGTACTGAAAATAAGACTGCTTAGAAGTGACATCAAGTAAGGTTTTAGAGACCAAATAGAAACTCACAAGTTGCAGAAGCGGGAGAAGAGCATTCCTGCTAAAGAAACAGTGTAGGTTCTTCCACCTTGCCTAGAAGTCTTAATCCTACTTCCGAGAGGATGGAACTAAATCTCACATGGAAGATGTGACCCCCCCCCCAAGGTCAAGTATACAGGAATGCAAAGCTGTGACCCACACCGGTTCTGCTTTGTCTGACTTGGAGTCCAGAGGACAATGGTCATCTCAAAGTGTAAGGGCTATTGCTCTCAAGACTTATTCATACTTCGGCTTGGGCTTCCTAAGTTTGGTAGCAATGGAATTGAGGGGTGTCGGCTCTGAATCGAGAGGAAAGATTGTGTGGTACACAGAGGTAAAGACAGGTAGCTTCCATTATTGCTCAGCTCTGTTTTCCTGTGTAAGTTTCCCTCCCATGGAGATTTTCTACATCAGGTGACTACACGGGCATCAAGAGCTGCAGACCCTCATTTGGCCAGTTCAGCCGCGGGAGAGCAAAGACAGAGACTCCCTAATAGTTTGAACTGGAGTCCTAGGTAGCGTTTTCACTGGTCAGACCTGGGCGTGCTTGAGCAAATCACTGTGTCTGAAGGAATGTGGCCCTCTCATTGGTCACCTCACAGTCACGTGGCCATGAATGAACCAATTGAATGAACCAATCACCGTGGGTTCTCTCACAAGTTGGATCTGGGTCACACCACCATCACTGGAGCCCCTGCAGTCAAAACCACTGAGAGGAGCTGAGAGCCAAGGAAGGATAGTCCCTCCCAAGCAATATTGGTGCGCTGGACCCTAACAAAAGTCCTTCTCTAACTGAAGCCTTCCTTCCATAAGCTTTCTTCTTTGCATACCAGCAGGTCCAGGGGGTCTTAGAGTTCAGCCTTTCAGTGGGGGGCTTAAACATGGGAGAGAACAAGGTTGAAGGCAAGAGGGTGGGATGAAGGAAAGAGATATTTTCAGGTTCCTCGAGGTCAGAATTGTGTTAACGCTGCAGTTTTCTACAAGGCTCTTAGACAAGTGGATCAGAATGCAGAGATCTACAAGGTGAAGGGGAGGTTAGTGGCTGGCTGGTAGACTCAGTAGATGTACCTTTGAAAAGACCAGACGAAGGATGGGGAGATAGCTCAGTAGAATAGGAGCTTACCTGACAAGTGCAGGGTCCTGAGTTCAATTCCTGGAACTGCAAAAAAAAAAAAAAAAAAAAAAAAGACCAGACGAGCCAGTATCCTGGTTCATGGGAGACAGATCTGTCTAATAGTCTCCTGTGATCAAAGGGGAACCACAGATTACCTGAGCTGGGGTAAGACAGGGAAGCCTTCATAGAAGAGGCTCAGAAGGGCATGCAGCCTGCAAAACCAGCTTACATAGTGGTGTGACAGCTTTGATAGTAGAACAGCATAGCTGTTCCATAGGTATGCTCACAGTAAGCTCCTTGGATAAGCTGGGGAGCTTTCCTGTTTTCTCCATCCACTATCTTGATTGCAGTTTGAAAGAAGGAGCTGAAACAGAAGGATGGACTCCATCTGATGAGCCATTCATGGATGAGCACTATTAAAGCAGAAATAAAAGGATTTTTATGACTTAGCACCAACTTCTGGAGGGGACAAAACCAGCTAGGGGAAACCAGAGAGGTATGCCCAGTCCTTCTGGCATCCACTGACCCTTTGTACAGAGAAACCTGTGTTTCCAAGGCAACCATGACATCCTGATTGAATGCTTCACCTTGCCAGGAACTGCAATTTTAAACATTGTGGTGTATAATTATTTTGAACATTCTGTGCATGTCAGGTGCTTTACATACCTGATTGCCTTTTATCCTCTCTGCATGAAGGGGTGTCATCGCATTTTACAGAGGAGGGTACCAACGTTCTTGGAAGCTGGGAAACTTCCACCAGTGTCACACACTGTGAGACGATGGAGCCAACATTCCTTTAAGCCTGTTTGACGTCCAGGCACGTGTTCTTGCCATTGGAGCCCCTTTGATATTGGGGGCCAGAGATATAGCGCCCCCTGATGCTCCCCAGGAACCAGAGAGGGTCGCTACCTGTGTTCTGCAGCCACTCAACAATTATTCTGATGACACTCAGAAAGGAGACACGGGCAGATCTTAGCCCGCTGGTCCTGAGTCTCCTAGTCCAGACAGTTCTCTCTTCCTCCAGTCTCTCCCAGAGCTTGATGCTGCTTTTCTTGTCGAAAGCCTGACAGTTGGAAGCTTAGGTGAAGGTTCCTCAGTCCTAATTATTTCAGCAGGGAAGAGTGGGGGTTTAGAAGACGTGGGAGCAGGTGGGAGAGGGCAGGGCATGGAGCCCTTGGCCCCAGAGGAGGTGGGAGGCAGGGAGGCAGCTTCATTAGCTTGTCCCCAGGGGACTTGACAACCGGTTATTAAAGGCTCCCTAGCTTGGTGAGCCTCCAGGATGAGGGAAGAAAACAACTGTGGAGTTGCATATGTATAGGGGGTGGAGATGGCTGTGCTGGAACTAGGAAGCCCCTCTGTCTGCTTTGATGCTGACAGGCTAGACTGGGGATTCTGCAGGACCTAGAGCTGTCAGCACCATGTGAGCCACTCCGTGGCAGCAGGGAGGGTCCTTGGGTGCAGGCTGTGTGCTGGATCAACCCTTTTACCATGGGGTCTCCTTAGGTTCCATTGATCCTGGGCTGAAAGCTATACCCTGCTAGGCCTTACGAATCCTCCCAGGTCTATTTATAGTTTTGGGGCATCTTTCTACTGCCCATTGTAGACCATATTATTTTCCAATATTATGTGAACTTTCCCCATATTATCAAAAGGCATTTGTGAAGTGCCCTGTTCCCTGGAATTTTTGTCTCTTACCACCTACGCCTCAGGCCGTCAGCAGCAGCCCCTCAATCCCTGCCTAGATGCGTCATTTGCTCCTGCCTCCTGGATTTCCCCTGGGACAGCTCCCAGGTTCCCTAGCGGACCTGCTCCCATCACCCCGTTTAACCTATTCATCTTCCCGGTGGCCTGTCTCAAAAAGGGGCTCCATCATCTGCTTCCTAGCTCAGGCCAGAAAAGCTGGACTCTCCTCTCAGTATGTTCTACTGCGGGCAGGCCTTAGAGGAGCTGCTGTGCTTTCACATTAGCTCTCCATCCACTTCCTTTCTCACTGCTGGGTGCCCGTTCACATGCCTGCCTTTCTGCCTGCACTGCTTCACAGCCATGACCTTAGGCACACTGCCCTTCTAGCCCTCTCTCCTGCTTAGTGGCTACTCAGCCCTTTTGGAAGAGTCCAGCTCCTTTTGCTGACCCCAGGGGTTATGGCCTGGCCCTCCTCCCTCCTCTGTTTCCTGCCCTTTGCGCATGTCAGTTGTTTCACGTCTCTGAATCATGCATATAGTTCCTTCTGCTCTGAAAACATGCTCTTCCCATAACCCTGCTTTTTTGGCAGTGCTGAGGATGGAATTCAGGGCTTTGGACATGCTAGGTATGCACTCTTCCACTCTTAGCCCCTGGTTTTAGTTTTAAATCTCAGCTATCTGGAGAGTGACCTCAGCTTTTCTTCCTCTGGGAAATGCTTCTGGACTACGTTATTTTCGCTTTCCCAGTAGGTTCGAGTGTTTCTGGGCTCTGGTAGCATCCTGCAAACTTCTGCTTCTGCATTATGCTACTTAACGCCTCTATCAGGATTGCCGACAGGTTTATTCCTGTACCCC
>PVKA01034376.1:0-23529 GCA_004027165.1 Ctenomys sociabilis
ATTATTGAATCTTTGATATAATTCAGCTACATAAAGACCTGTAAATATAATATCATGTATGCACCTTGTACAATACCAAAACATTATGAAAACAGTTTGCAATGTATTATTTCATCGACTCTGTATGGTTATGGTGTTTTGAAACTGTCTGATTGACATTTGTATTTCAATAAAATAAAAATAAATGGAAAAAAAAAATTAGTTGTTTTCATCTGTGTTGTGAAATTTCTGATTGATTTCAACCCTCTGTATTATTCTATTATGCCATGATTATTCTCCTCATACTTCCTGGAACCTTTCAACAGATGGAGTCTAGACTCTGATTATCTCTGTATTTACTCAAAATAGTCAGGCTTCATGTTTCCAGAATAGTTAATGTATTTGCTTCATTACTCTGAAAACTCCAAGCACAATTTGGCTCACTAAAAACACATTCACATTGGTTTTTGCAAGGAGCATTAAGGTCCTCTGGGTGATGATTTTACTCTTTCCTGATGGTGGTGAGTCAGGAAATAATAGCTATTACTTCTGATCACTTGCTATGTACCAGACACTGTGTTCACCTTTTATGTGTATTAGTCATCTAGTTCTCCCAACAGCTTATTATTCACACTGTTCAGATTTAGAAGCTTATTTAGTGTCATGCACTAAGGAAATGGCAGTCCCAGGACAGTCTAATTTCAAAGCCTGAAATGTTATCGATTGTGCTATAGGAAGTATTGGTTCCATAGACTAAACCTTTAAGTCTGACATTTGTATAGACAACATGCTGTTAACTTTCCACAGAGGTGGAATGTACTATCTCAACCCCAGCCTGACACTGCTTTTAATCTGGCATTCATTTATATTTATTTCTTTAGCAGGGTTATTCCTCTGTTCAAAACCCCTGAAGGACATTCCATCACTCCTGGATAGAAATCCCAAAACCTGTGAGCTTCAGGGCACATGCACCTGTCTTCCATCCCAGGCTCTTTTCTTTCCTCTCAGCCAACCATTCCAGCTTTCTATAGTTCTTGTAATAGTCTGTGTGTTTCTTTTCTTGATACTTTTTCCCATCTTCTTCCTCTGACTCATGAAATCTTTCAGCTCCTGTCTGTATCTGCAACCTCCATGAAATGCCATTTCTGAAGAGGTTTTCCTGACTTCACATTGTTCCAGCCCCTCTCAGCCTGCTAATGTGGGGCCTCCTCAGTGATTTAGTGATCATTCAATAGGACCCCTCCAGAGACCAGTGACGGACGCACTCATCAGTGTGTCTATCATCTGACTATCTGGTAACAGGCTCATGGGGCCCCGGAAGGAGACCCTGGTCGCAGTACACCTTCCGCAGGCCAAGGTCCTGGAGGTAGCTCCATGCAGAGCTCAGAGGGTCCAGCTCTACTCAGTCATGGTCCAGGTAGTAGTCCCATCAGGTCAAAGACCTAGAAGGAGAAGCTTTGACTTACCAAAATTAGTATGTGAAGACTGAAGAGAGAAGACTTTGCTTCTCTCTCTCTTAAAACATCGCAGCAATTCAAATCTTTAGGAATATCAAAAGAATCATGTGAGCATGGCATCATTAAAGAGAACCTACTTACCAATAACTTGCCCCAAAGAGGTCCTCTCTTGTGTCTTTCTGAGGGATGATAAAAAGCTTAGTGCATGCTGCGGCCACATGTCCTTCCACAGCTGGGCAGGCTGACAAAATCAGCATGGTGTGTCTCCTACCATCTTAGTCACCAAAACCTGGCAACTTACAGTTCATCAAAGTCAAAATGACCATGAAAAGTAAATGTTTTGTATTAATTCAAGACATCAAGGCAGCCAAAACAGCACAACTAAGGACACACACACAAAAAAGAGAACTCCCAGAGCTGCCTCAAGTGGCAAGAATTGTGGAACCAGTTGTTAGAAGAAACGAGGGGAAATATCTTGAAGGGCACTAATGACAATGTGTCTTGTTCCAAAGTAAGTCTTTTTCCTTTCTTTCTTTTGGCATCAGGACCTTGTGCTTGCCAGGTAGGTGCTTAAGCCACTGAGCTATCTCCCTAGCCCTACTAAGTCATTTTTAAAATTTAAGAATCCACCCTATTTTTTTAATCGCACTGCATACATATCTGTGGGACTCAGAAAAACACTATGACCATAAGGTTAGGAACCTACAAACTCAGCTGCTCAGTTGCGCTAGTTTCTACTAGTTTGAATGCTTCTGTTTATTTCTGAGCCATTTCTCCGAAAATATTATTTTTTCCAAAAGGCAAAGCACAAAGCACTAGTCTCAAGAATGTACTGTAGTGCTTAGGGCATGCTGAAAAAAGGAGGGATGGTTGTGATGACCATTGGTAGCACTGTATCCATCATATTTCATCACTGACCACTTAAAGAAAGGATACAAAGGTATATTTGTATGCTTTTAGGGTATCCCTTTCATAACAGTTAAGTGGACTGAAAGGGGACAGGCAGGAAGAGAGAAATGCTCTTTTCAAAACTGATTTCAAACTGCATGTTCTCCCATCAAAAGTTAGCTTTTATCATTGCAAAGATAATGCTCATTATAAAAATTTCAGGAACAGTGAGAAAATGTAAACAAATCATTCAAATCCCAACAATTGCAAAAAACTCTTAGGTAACATATGGCGTATTTCCTTTCAGTCTTTTTGCTGGGTAGTTTTTAAAACATAGTTATGATAAATTTGCATAGTACAAGATTGATTATAATTCCTAGAGTTTATATTTTATGATATATGAAAGGAAGTGTGATGCAATTATAAAATATTTTGAGAAAATAGATAAGATGAAGGAAAATGAATAGAGCTCCATATGTCACTACCCACCCATATTCGCTAATATTTTATCATATGTTCTTTTGCTAGGATACTTTCTTATGCAATTGTATTGTATATAGATTTCATAGCAGAGTTAATGCAGACATATTCATAGATATTAGAGTGTTGCAGAGTCATTTCTGAGACTAATAATTTGTTGTCTATTTCAGATCACTTAAGCCTACCCATGTTGCTCAGTAAAACAAAGAACTCTATAGCACCAAGCATGTAAAAATTCCCTTTATTGATTTCACAAATGACCTAAAATGAAACTCATTCAGAGTTCTTCTGCAGTAACAAGCTTTATTCATGACACCAGGATGTAAGCACTGGTGAAGTCTGAACAGAACAGATAGCCTGGAACATCAGAGGCAGGCCCACAGGGCCTTTCTACTCACCTCAAAGTCTTACTCTCTGATCCAGAATAACAGATGAGGTTTCAGATTAGAGCCTTCAGGTGCACCTCACGCATCAGAAGGTGGGCTACACTTAGGAGACATTTCATGCTTGGGAGTTGTGTAAACCTTGCTGGTCTTCAGTGGGCCATCTGTCATAAGCCTACAGGTTCTGGGTGCACTTGCTGAGTAATGTTCATCAAGGACATCTTGCTGAGGCATTCTGTGGATAGCCTTGTTATTTTAGCAAACGTTATTAGCACGTTCACTTAGAGTTCCAGGTGACAGAGATTAGACTGGGCTAAGCTCACTATTTTATTCCTGTCTAGGTTGGTTTTCCTCAACTAAGTCAGAGAAAGTCAATAGACTGCATAACAGCTGTTTAAGCATTTTCATTCTAAATGGGTAATAATGAAGCAAAACAGTTCCTCCCTTTTAACAACTCATTCTCTTATCTTACCTTCCATACTGATGTGATAATATATAGTAGAACTGTTCTGTGGATACCTTCTCTCTCACCATTATTTCTAAGAAATTCTGCTGCCATTTCTCTTTAACCATTGTCCCTACTCACTACTTATTCTTCAATAGAACTCCGAATTAAAAAAAAAAATCGTGCTACAGACTCCAAGAAGATAATGTAGGAGAAAATCTAGACAGACTTGGGTATGGCCATGACTTTTGAGTACAGTGATGCCTCTGTTCATGAACTTGATTTTTTCTGTGAATCTGGTCATTAACCACGTTAGATGAGAACCGAACCAAGCTCAATGGCTAGGTTCAATGTTGACCTTATGGAGAATCTTGATTTGGTTCACACTGAGTTTGATTTGCCACCAGAATCAGAGAAAGAGAACTGAGTTCATGAACTGAGGTGCCACTGTAACACTACAATTTGACCCAGGGAAGAAAGAATCAAAAACTCAGGCCTCACCAAAGCTTAGATCTTCTACTCTTTGTAATTCACATTAGGGTCTAATCTTTGTGTCTGCAGTTCTGTGGCCTTTGGAAAATGCAGAATCTTATGTACCACTATTAAAAATTCATACAGCATAGTTTAATTGCCCTAAAAATCATCTGTGCTCTATCACCTCCTCCCTTTTCCTTTCTTCCAACTCTCCCTCATAACCCTTTTACATCTCTATCATTTCATCTTTCCCAGAATGTCAAATGATTGAAGTCATACATCCAGCATAAACACTTAAGCTTGCTTCCTTTACTTTGTGATACATATTTTAATTTCTTCTACGTCTTTTCATGGCCTAGTAATTCATTTATTTGTGTTGTTGAATAAGATTCCATTGCACAAATGTGTCATGTTTATCCATTCACTTATCTTGTCACCAATTTTTGGCAATTATACATAATGTTGCTGCAGATGATTCAAAGGCATTCTTGTGAAGATAAATTTTTAACTCACTTGGGTAAATATCTAGGAACACAGTTGATGGATTGTGTGGTGAGAATGTGTTTAGCTCTGTGTGAAACTCAAGTCACCTGAGAGCAGCTGTATCCTCTTGCATTCCCACCAATAGTAAGGGAAGTTCTTGTTGCTTCTCATCAGATCATTTTCAGCATGATGAATTAGATTTTAGCCATCTTAATAAGTGCCTAGTGATAGATCATTATTGCTTTAATTCCCAATTCCTTAATAGATTACAATGTTGTGTGTCATTTTGCTCTTTGTATATTATTATTATTATTATTATTATTATTATTATTTTGTATTTTAGGGAAGGGTGTACTGGGTGTTAAGGGTCTCACTACTAGACCGGACTCGTAATGATCTGCCTGTTTATAGGGATTACAAGCACGCTCCACCACGTCCCATCTCAATTGCCATCTCAGCACACCCCAGGGGTAGGGCAAGCACAGCAGGCCCGGGGATTGAACCCCCATCCCCTGAGCCTGCTTGCAGGTGCTTTAATCCTGAGCTATTTGGACAGCCCTTGTCATGTGCCATTTTGTGCATTTATTTTTCATCCATATTTCTTCTAAGATGTGATGCCTATACAAAGCTTTTTCCTACTCTTTCATTGGTTTTACATTTTCTTCCTGGCAACTTTTAAGTGTCTTTATACTTAGTTGTTAATAGCTATTATACCTTGTGTCTCACAAAAGTGTATTCAATTCTTCTGAAAATTTCCTGTGCTACTTTCTGTGATTTCCTATTCCCTAATATTTTCTTCCTTTTTTTTTTTTTTTTTTTTTTTTTTTTGGCAGACCTGGGGATTACGTTGCCCTTACGTTTGCCAGGCAAGTGCTGCTAATAATATTTTCCAGATCTTTCATGCTTTGCTAAACTTAGAGACCCCAACTATTTAAAATAATTGTTTAAAATTCTTTTCTATGTTATCTTATGCTTTTTTATTTTATTTTTTTTTCTATTTAACTCACTCGGATGACCCTGTGTTCTTGTTATTTTTTTACTTTGTGTTGCAAATTGTTCTTGAAACTTTTTTTGTAGAAACTCATTGCAGACTTGAAGGTATCTTTATTTAGACAGCATTTGTTTTATTTCTTTCAGGATTCTAGCAGTATTACTAATTTAAGACCAATTTGAACCAAATTAATAGCTTAATTATTTTAACTATTTAGTTGATATAGAGACTAAAATGGGTAGCATCAAATATATTAATATATGAACAAGCAATTATAGGTCAAAAGTAGTTGTCCATTGAAAAATTAATCTGAATCCACCTAAAGCCTAGTTCTTTGCATAAGCTTAGAATGAGTCTAAAAACATTCCCTTAAATGAATTAATGAAGATTTTTAACAAAAATAGACATTGTGGTCCAGTCTAAAGAAGATAAGACTAGCTTGATGCTTTCAAAGTAAAGAATATTTAAATCACACACATCTAAATGTGTACATATACATCATGGATGTGCATATGCATATAAAATTTCCAAGGAAGTGAAAAGTCACGCTGGCTGGAATACCCTGAGGAATAACAAACATAGTGGAAGGAACAGAGTTGCCCATGTTTGCAGTTCAAATTATTTCATTAGGTTGGCTGGAAAGTGATAACCTCCATATAACCAAATGTACTTGAGCTAATTGGGTGCAAACGTCTCTTTAAGACCAAAGCATTATTCCTGCAGCAATGCTGTGGAAACATCTGTGGTAATCCAAAAATAAAATCAGGAAGTCATTGTAATGTACAAATTAAAGGAAACTCATTTAAGAACTCTCTTGGCATTTCACTTCTTATTGCTGAAATCTACTTTTAAAAGCCAAATTAACTAGGTTGTCCATTAACATTGATCAATCATATTAGCTAGCTAATTGCCAAAACTTCATTTTATGGTAAGTGGAAACAGAACAATGTGAGAATGAGGACAATGTACCTTGATGCACAATAAACTCTCACATCCATTTTTCTTATAATTTTTTTAATGGCCTGAGAGGGGAAGTTGACTATCTCTTTTAGAGCTGTTTTCCATTACATAATCAAGGAACAGACTCAGCAAAGA
Source organism: Ctenomys sociabilis (assembly GCA_004027165.1). Lineage (NCBI taxonomy): Eukaryota > Metazoa > Chordata > Mammalia > Rodentia > Ctenomyidae > Ctenomys > Ctenomys sociabilis. Next base: position 6,676 of record PVKA01034376.1, read on the forward strand.
CTTCTCTGAGGTCACAAAGGGAATGTATTTTCTGTGCCTTGTAACAATGTATATCTTCTCCTGGAACATGGAATGACAGACCTCATAGAGAAATGTAAAGGGCACTTTGCTGAGATTGCTTTGGTAGTATTTTAATAAAAGACTGAACTGGAAAGCAAAATCGACCTCCATTTGCTGAACTGGCTGCTTCAGTTGTGAGAAGGTTCTTTATTACCACGGAAACAAAGAATGTACTTTGAACTCAATGCAAATCTTCTGCAATCTTCTCTGTAGAGCTAAAGTGAGTACATTGTGTTCCAGCAAGTGTAATAGGAATAATTAAACAACATCAGAGAAAAACAGGTGCAAGTACGATACATTATGCAATGAGCTGATGTGAATTCCAAGCAGAATATATATGAACAACCTTGTCCTTTGGTAGAATTAGCTCTAACAAATATGTTGCAATAAATATGGTGATCTTTTTATTCTAGGGTGACATTGTGGTCAGTTTCTCTTTCATTTTGCTCAAGATTGCCTCTGTTTGTTGTGTCATTGGTGGAGAAAAGCTAGGCTTTTTTATTGCACACCAAAGAACTCTCACTTATACAGTTATGGGCATCCAGTATGTGCAATTCTCCACATGCATTACAACACGTTTACTGAGGGAAAGCAACCAGCTGGATCAAAGCCCCAGGTGATTCCCAATTGGTACCAACAAGGAGTATGAACAAAGCTTTTTAGACTTTTTTTTTTTAAATCTATTGTCTTGGGGACAGCACACGCAGCCCCCCCCTCTCAGAAGCTTTATTTCCCCAACAAATATTATGCTGTTAACCTCCCCCCAAAAATTCTCTTTTTTCCTATAAATGTAAGAGGATTCTGCCCTTCCTACTTTCTAATGATGCCATAGGTATTAAGGTACATTTCATAATAATATTTTAATGAAGTACATTATAATAGGTAGAAATCAGATATAACATTTCAGGTGTAAATTCACTCATAGAAAGATATTAAGAGAACAAAGAATAGATTGGCAACTATCTGTGTTACACATCACCTAATTACAGATTGGTTTCATTTTCTAAATTACTTGCTTCTGCTGTCCTGCCTCGACCTTATTCAGAGCACTAAAGGAGAATGGTGTATCCTGTGAACAGCATTTTGTCTGACTGCCTCTGTGATGCAAGGGGACCTGTGTCCCATGATGGCAGCATTATTGCCTCCTGCTGCAACATACACTGTAAATCATCCTACAGACAGAGAGAAGGCTGGATCCTCCAGTAATTTTCAAATAGAACATTCTTTACAATAATCTTAATCCATTCATGTCCTCAGCATGATGGAGAGAGTTTTCAGAATATACATCACTGTACTTCCAGTAGATGGTCTGATGTAATGAAGGAGATCTATTTATATTTCATAAAGAAGTTTCTGGAAAAGGGACAGTGAGGGACATGAAACAAAACAACAAATTGAGAAGCACAGAAAATCCCAACAAAACTCATGCTAAACTATCTTACACATTCATAAAGCTTTTATGGTGAAAAAAATAAGAAAAAGATCCAGATTTTTCTCATACATAATTTTTTGGAACTTCATAACAGCTTCATGGGGCAGGCAGGCAAGTTATGTGCAATAACACTTTTCAAGTACTTGGAGTGGTTAAGAGAATTACCCACACTCACAGAAATTTTCTGATGGATTATAATTTTCTTTGTAATATGTCTGACCATGTGAAATAAAGACTGAAAAAAATTCCACAGATTATGTGGGGTGTCAAATTTTTATTTCTTACATTCTAAGTGGAGTTAGAGAACACGTGAAAATAATGTGAAAGAAAATGATAACATAGTATTCTTCCACTGCATTAAGTTGTGAAATATTGTGTTTACATTTTTATTTTGAAATAGCCTACTAAGATCAATGACTGTTGATCCTTGTTAGTAATTATTACTTTTTGAATAATTTTGTTGCAACTTTCCTGTAGCTCTCTTAAGATGCTTTAAAATAAAGACTATCGTGGAATAAGCTCTTGCCTGGCAAGTGCAGGGCCCCGAGTTCAATCCCCGGTTCCACCAAGAAAAAAAAAAAGCCTAGCAAGTGGTTTGTTTTAAGCATTTTCCTATGACCCGGATGCCTCCTCCCACTGCCATGCTTTCCTCCTGCTATTTTCCCATGCTACTATCACCAAAAAATAATACCTTCACATGTGACTCAATGAGTGTTAGGAGTCTGTGATCTCAGATAATTTTCTAGGTTCTTTCATAATAATTAGGTCTCTGATGGTTTCAGGAAACCTTAGACTATTCAAGAGGAGACATCTTCAATCAGGGGACTTCACATTTTAGGAAACAGTATGTGGAAACATTAAATGAAAGAAGATTCTTTGAAGGAGGAAAACAGAGTCATAACTCTGGGATTTCAAAATTAGGGCAGTGGTGGGGTTAAAGTGGCAGGTTTTTCTTTACTCTCTGCTCTTCTTGTATCTGACTTGGAACAGGTGTGTGTTAATTTTGTGCTGGTTGGATAGATGAATGGATAAATGCAGAAAGTGCCATAGTTCAATTATAAACTTCCTTCAAGAAACATTTCAAATTTCTCTTACGCTTTGGCTAGGTGTGGTGGTCAATTCCATCACTCCGGATGTTGAGGCAGGAGGGTTGCCATGAGCTTGGTTACAAAGTGAGTTCCAGGTCAGTCTATGAAAAAAATATTGATCCATGAAGTAAGAGCAAGATGCTACACAAATAAATTCTCAGGGCAGAACATAGGAATTCCAAAGAAATATAAAAGGAAAGTAAGTTTTTGAAACTAAATAGAAAACATCCAGGGTAATGAAGATGATGATTTATTAGAATTCCAAATCTAAAAATATAAACGCATGCCAGGAATTTACTCAACTTCTACCACCAAATGAAAAAGGAAAGAGGGTCAGTAGACAAGGTCCAAAATCAAGATTCCATAACCTTGGTAAAAGAAGAAAGAAAAGAAATAACTGTGAAAGAAATAAAAGAAGAAAATGTTTAAAAGTCAACTTAAAAGGATTTATCTTGAAGGGTGAGCTAAACAAGTCTTATTCAGGGACATCGTTATGAAATTTTGAGACATTATGGTTAAAGAAAATAGCTCTCCAAATCATCAGAGAAAAACCCAAGGATGAGAAGTCACGTGATTCAGAAAAGGAGAGACCTGTACAACGAAGAGAGAAGACAAAACACTCAGGATTGTGGGAGGGAAGTTTCATGACAACTATGGTGCAGCCAGCAACAGATGCAGTTGGAATAGGAAAAAAGGGGCTCTACTTAGACTTCTCCAAGGGAAAAACTGAACTTACAAAGCAGCTGTGCTTACCACAGGTGGAGAAATTTGTGACAGAGTTCATAACAGGTATTTAGGAAATTAAGCGAAAAAGAGACAATTATTAACCCTGAGGGAAAACAAAAGGAGAAATCAAAAGGAACCACATGGCTCAATGATGACATTTGCATATATGTACATTTAACTGTAAACATTGAGCCACTATGTAACTAAATATACAGAAATAGGATGGGAGAGTGGGGAAGGCAGTGTGGAGGCAGAGGTAAATTCTCATCATGCTTTGCAGGAAGGCAATTGTGTAACATCTGCACTTGAAAAAAAGTTGGCTGAGTAGGAGCATTTATTTTTTTTTTTTTTATTGAAGAACAAATAGCAATAAGACAGTTTCAAGATAAATTAACAGGACAGATTCGATAAATTAGTGCATTGCAAACTGTTTTCATAATGTTTTGGTATAGTACAAGGTGCATACATAATATTATACTTACAGACATTATTATAGCAGATGTGTCTAATCAGTGAATGAAGAGAGAGTAGCTATATACTTATTTTTTATACCTGAATTATATCACAGATTCAATAATTAATACTTTCTACCTTGTATTTCCCTAGTGTTTGTCCATAGTACTAGAGGCCGACATAATATCTTGTCCAACCACTATTAGAGCAAATCTTGCTTCTCATAGAATTATGCAGAAGTACTGCATATTTATCCTAACTGTACTGTTAGGATACACACACATCATGATTCCTCCTTTCTATACCCCTTTTTCTGTCTAGACCTCTCAAAGATGGGTACTCCATTGTTATTAAATCAATTTAGGTGCCTGAGCTCAGTGACACAATCCAACACAGTCTAGCATTCCACAATAATAGTGAATTATCTGAAGAAGTCATTGACTGTAGCCGTTTACAGCTCAACTTATTATCATAGCTCCACATTATATACCTCATTTTTATACTTTTCTTCTGGATGGTTAAGACTGAGATAGATCATGACTTATATACCAAAAGATGTAGCTTTGTTTCTGATGAGGTCAGTGAAGTCCCCTCAGGGTTTATCTTGTTATCCTGTACCTTACTCTGCAGATCTTTTGTCTGTGTCACCCATGCGGATGAGTCACGACCAATGCTTAATCAGTTTGCTCTCTGTGAGACCCTGAGAGAAAGTTTTCTCTCCATGTGACTCTCCTCAAGCACACTATAGATCATCGATCTCTTTCCTCTGTGGCTCTATAATCTCCTTGATCAGGAAATTTGGGGCACAACTGAGTTACATGATGTTACAGTACAGGTTGTCTACGTCCTGAGTCTTTGCTGAACTTCAAAGGCTAGGGCCAAAATGTTGGCTGGCCTTGCAGCTCTTATATTTCTCCAATTTTGATCTGTGAACTTAGGTTGTTAACCATCCAGAAGAAAAGCTGATTAGTACCCTGAAGCATATGCCGTTCAGTTTGCCCTAACTATCTGACTCAATTGTTTGTAGTTGTTGTTGTACATTTCTATTTGTATTTCTTCTTTTCACTTCATATATTAGGAGACTATGTGATATTTGCACATGTGTGTCTGGTTTATTTCCCTTATGAGTATATGTTCAAGTGGCATCCACTTCAGTATAAATGCTTCAAGTCTATCATTCTTTATAGCTGAGTAATACTCCATTATATGGAAATACCACATCTTTTTCATCCATTCCTCATGTGACAGACATCTTGGTTGTTTCTAAGATTTTGCTATCACAAATTGTGCTGCTATAAACACAGGTACACATATATCACTATGATATAATGTTTTCATTTCCGCTGGAAAAATTCCCAGTAGGGGGATAGCTGGCTTGAATGGGATTTCCAGTCCTATTTTTTTGAGTCTCCACACTGACTCCACAATGGTTGTACCAGTCTACATTCCTACTAGCACTGGAGAAGTGTTGCCTTTTCCCCATAACCTCTCCAGCATTTGTTGTTGGTTGATTTCCTTTCGATAGCCATTCTTTCTGGAGTGAGATGGTATCTCAGTGTTGTTTTTATTTGCATTTCACAGATGGCTAGCAATGTGGAGCATTTTTTCATATATTTAATTCTTTAATTTCATCCTCTGAGAAGTGTGTATTCATCTCAGATGCCCATTTCTGAATTGGGTCTTTAAATTTGAGGGCCCTGTTATATCTTAGTTCTTTATATATTCTAGACAGCAAACCTTTGTCTGATTTCTTATTAGTTAGGATTTTTTCAAAATTTGTGGGTTGTCTTCTCACTTTGTCAATTTCTTTTGATGTGCAGAAACTCCTCAAGAAGAGTTGATCCCAGTTGTTGATTCTTTCAAGTGTTTCCCGTGCAGTGGGAGCATTTTAAATATAGATGATGCACTTACGAAAATGTCTTCTGTTTCCTATAGAAAAATTAAGGAATGGCTTCATGGAGTAAATGTCTCCATCAAATTTCCTATGGCTGAAAGCATTCATCTCACCTTCCTTATGCAAGAAAAAATGGACCTTAACAACACAAGTGGAACACAAGTGGAATTTAAGAGTAGAAACTACAGTTGAACTTAATGAGGATCCACAACCAGGTATCTTGTGCCAGTTTTAGCTGCTGTTACTATAGGTAGGCCTAAGGAGACACATGCTTACTGGTCTTTGCTTTTCCTCAGGCATCTACTGTGATGTCAGCTGATAGCTTTGTCAGCTTTTGGAAACACCCAGGCCAGTCTCGACTGCTGTGGAATGGCATCCTAAGCCTCAAAGCCTGCACCCACTGGGTCAGAGAGGAGCTGTCAGAGACTTGCTAAAACTTCAGGGTTCCAATTTAAGGTGACCCAAAAAGAGGGTATGAGTGTCTCAGCTTTTGGCAGGTGTCAAGTTTGAGCAGACTAACACTGATAAGTACAGAAGGGTTCTGAACAGTCACCGAGGCAAAGTAAGTCATTTTTGTGGAAAGAGAGGGGAAGATGTCTCTCAGAGGAGCACAGGCCAGAAATGTTTTGGATTCCAGGTAGAAGAATGTATAGGACCTTCATAGATGCCAATATCCGATGCTTCCATTGGACTAGGAGGAACACAGAGAAGAAGAGTCATAAACATAGATTCTATGACCCTCAGCTATAATTCTACCCTTCATCTCTCCCTCCTGACTGAAAAAGTCAGGGTTCTATTTGTTGTTTTTTGATGGTTGCTTTGTTTGTACTATAGTTGCTTAGAAGATTTGGAAAACAACCTGTTAAGACCTGTTTGTAAAAGCTTTAGAAGAAAAAGTACTACAAGATTTATTTGGACATCCAATGTACTCTACTGAACACTACAAAAGGGAACATATAATGTCCTAAATCCTCAGCTAAACTGGCTTCATAATGAATTTCCCTAGTGGAACTAAACCCATATTTATACTTAAGAAGCAATGAGAGTATCTGTAGGAAATAAGTAACTTTCAAGTGTCTGGTTTTAGCTCAAATCTCAAATGCTGTTGCTTGACAAAGGATATGGTTTCATAAAAAAGTAGAAAAAATTCCTGGGAAAATGTTAGTATAAAAACATGTATTGACTTGGAATGCTTGTCATTCTGGTCTTCTAAATAAGTACTGCTTGTCATGTTATGCCAATTACTGCCATACTGTCTCTCAAGTAAATGTTTGTTTTAAAAAAGCGGGGGTAATAAATGAAAACAAGAGACAAAATTTTTACAGGACTGTCCTGCTATAATGCTGTATATGGTCAGATTTCTAAATTTTTGTGTAAAATATGTAATTGTTTATTCCTATTTTTAAAATATTTTTCTATTTTTAATTTTTTTTCTTCACATCCTGTAGGGATTTAAATTTTAACATATCAGTACTTGATGGAAAATACCTGTTCCATGTTACACATAAGATGTCTGATATTCAGACAGATAGTGAGGTTAAGCTCAACTGCCTATGTTGTAGGGTAATAACAATAAGCTTCTTTTCTGGAGGGTTAACAGCCTAAGTTTGCAGACCAAAAATTAGAGAAAAAGAAGGGCTACAAGAACAGCCAACATTTTTCCCTCGCCTTTCAAGGTCAGTGAAGACTCAGGACATAGGAGAAACTGTACTCTAACATCATGTAACTCAGTTTTCTGATCAAGGAGATTTCCAGAGAGGAAAATGATTGACGATGTATAATGTGCCTAAGGAGAGTCACATGGAGAGAAAACATCCTCTCAGCCTTTCACAGAAAGCAAATTGGTCAGGTAATGGCTGTGACTCATCCACATGGCATGGCTGACACTAACAAAGGATCTACAAACTGCTGTAGAGGGTCCCAGGATAAATCCTGAGGGAATCTGACAGACCTCATCAGATACAAAAGTTACATTTTTTTGTTGTTGTTGTTACAAGATGGTCTTACTTTATCTTGGTCTTGACCATCCAACAGAAAAGTATAAAATCGAGATATAAAAAGTAAAGCCATATTAATATGCTGCGCTTAACAGCTCAAGTCAACAATTTCTGACATTGCCAGCCCTCTGGATAACCTACTATTATTATAGACTACTATTGGATTACTCTGCTGAATTCTTGCACCACAATATATGAATGGCAATGGAATACACATCTCTGACAAAAGTAAACAAAACAGGGGATATAAATGGACCATTTGTAGTGGGAAAAATATATAAATATACATCTGTATATACAAAAATAGCATAAATATAAGCTACTTTCTCTTAATTCAGTGAGAAGAAGACTTTGAACTAATACTGTTTAGATAGGATATGATATCTATGTCATGTAGCAGGAACAACTACTACAAAGACAACAATATGCAGTGTATTAATTATTGTAACTGTACTACTAACCTGTTTTTGAAACTATCTCATTGCTACTTCTTTCTTTAATAAAATTATTAAAATATAAAAAAGGAAGGATCATGCCTCATCTTAGAAATATCTGCACGTTCCAGTGTAAGGTATAAACTGATTTATTGAGTAGAGTTCCTAAGCAAGAGGAAATGAGGAAAAGACTTTAGCTCCAGGAGCTGAAGGGGGCACAGCTATGATAGAGAAGACCAGTTTGAGGTGTTGACAAAGAAAAGGACCAGTTTTATAGGGCACTGTCACAAAGGGCTGGAGTCTGACTGATCATTATCACAGTTCAGATTTTACAGTGTGGCTCTGAAGTAGTCCTTACACTGAAAAGTTAGACAGGTCCCCATGAGTTGCTTATGTCTGCTTAGAGCAGTCTTAGTTTTGTAGAGGTGTTACTAGATTCCAAGATGACCATAGGTTTCAGAGCAATCACAAGACACTTCTGGACAGCCATTACAGCTGAATGTCCCTGTCAATTCCTTATCTTGATTTCTTTTCCTCAGTCTGGATGGAAAGTGAGATTGGTTATGTTCTGTTCTGGATTATGTCACCAGTTTTGATAAAGACAATAGGTGATCAATATGCCTGCATGGAGGGCTCAGCAAGAACTAGGCCCATAGTTTAAAAAAAGGTACAAAATGAAGGTCAAGCTTTATTTTGTCTTTAGTTACTTATTGAGTATTGTGCAGGCACAAGTGAAGAGACTCTGGTTTTGCTTTTTATTTTCTTGTGTTTTGTTTTTCCTAAGCAAAAGCAAATTTTAAGTCCTTAGCTGCCTCAGAAGCAAAATCAAATAATGCTTTTAAAAGTGACTGGTTACGGACCCAAGAATGCACCTACTCTTTATCTCTGACCATCTCACTCCACTTCTTAGATATGCAGTTAAATCTTCTCCCCTACCTTGCGGATGAGCTGAACTTGGTGACCTGGAATATGACAAGATAAAAATAATAACTTTAGAATAGGGAAGAAATCAGATAAGCAGTCAAGTGTAACATCACTAGTAAAAACCATGTCCTTATAATGTCCCATTGTCAGATGACATGATAAGACAGCTACTTTATATTTCTTCCTCCAAATCCATAACTCCAGTCTAATCACAAGAATGTTTCAATTCAATCTTAGGAGGAAATATTCTACAATAAACCTTGCTCATCTGTTTTCAAAAATATTGAGATAGTGGGGCATGGTATTACACACCTGCAATCCCAGTCCTTAGAAAGCTGAAGCAGGATTACTGCAAGTTCAAGGCCAGCCTAAAGTTTGTAGTAAGACTCCTTGTCTCAACTCCCCCACAAAGCAACAAGGGCATGAACCATAAGAAAAGAATGAGAGACCAGCTCAGATAAAATGAGACCAAAAAGATGTGATGATCAAATGCAATATAAGGGTCTACACTGGATGTGAAACAGAAAAGAACATTCGTGGGAAAACTTCAAGCCCTATAGCTGTCATTTTATTGATTATGTTTTATCAGTGTATATTTATATAAATATATTGTGCATATATAAGTTGCTATCATTCTGGGAAATTGTCAGGCATCACATATGGATTTGTCTATTTTTTGTTTAGCTCTATCAGTTTCTAATTTATGTACTTTTTTAAATTTGTGTATTTTGAAGCTCTGTTTTTAAGTGCATACACCTGCATGATCATTGTGCTTTCTGGTAAATCAATACTTTTAGTTTTATTTAATGTCCCTGTTTGTCACTTGTAATTTTCTTTGCTCTAAATACTACTTAGCCTGAACTTAATTTCACTACTGCTGCTTTCGTTTGGTTAGACGTTTACATGGATTAAGGTTTTAGATCATCTTAATTTTAGCCTACCTATGTTAGATTTGAAATGAATTTCTTTTCGATGACATACTGTTAGATCCGTACCCACGCTGTGGTCAACTCTGCATCTTAAAAATGATATATTCAGCTCATCTATATTTATAGGAATTATGGATGGATAAGAGTATAAATCTCCTGTTCTATTTTTGGTTAAAAAATGTATTGAGATTCTTTGAAAGAAATTGTCAAATATCTCTGAAGATAGATTTTGAAAAGATCTTAAGATAACAGTTTAGGAAGAAAATCACAGTGGCTGGCCAGATAGCTCAGTGGACTAAAGTGCCTGATTAGGCAGGCACAAGGACCTGGGTTCAATTCCCTGCGTGCAGTGCCAGCCCTGCTCCTGGAGCATGCTGAGATTGTGATTGAGACTGGGCATTGTGGCACAAGCCTGTAATCCCAGCACTTGGGAGACTGAAAACAGGATAATCATTATGAGTTTGATCTGCAGTAGTGAGACCCTGTAGACCCTGTACTAAATACATAAAACAAAGAAAAACATTAACAATGCTTCCATGTCTTAAAAGATAGTAAGAGAATATGAACAACTTTTTGTGATATGTGAAAACTCAGATGAAATAAATCTCTGAAAATCTTTGAAAAGAAAAAAACAGATAATTTAAATAGTTGCAAAACCTTAACAATTTACTCAGAAGTTAAAAAATCTTATTACAGAAATATCAGATCCTATTTGTATTGCTAACATATTGTAGAAAATTTTAAAGGGAGAAAAAGTCTTCAAGTAGTTAATGAAATGGAATCCTAACCTTGCACATATTATCATAGAATACAGAAGTGAAACAGCCCCAGCTCATTTTATTAAGTTAGTAAAACTGGAATTTAAACATCTAGTGAAGTATCAGCGCATAATTGGAAACTACATATCAATCACACTTATGAACACTGATGTAAAAATCTAAACAAAATATTAATATAATCTGGAAGTAAGTGTGTTCATGTAGTGTGTAGGATGATGCATTATTTGGTTGGTGGAAGTAGAACAAATTTGTTATTACATAATTAATGAATCTCCATCATCACATGATTAGATGGAAGGAGAAAACAGGTAATCATCTCAATTGTTTAGAGAAAGCAATCAGCAAAATTCTAGGCCCTTAAACTGACAGAGAGCATCTACAGAAAGCCTACAACAAACAACAATATTTAATAGTGAAATATTGGTTGAAATTGGGAAGAAAACAAGAACATCTGCTAGTACCACTTGTCTAAATTTTTACTGGGGGCTTTAATCAATAATCAGGCAAGAAAAGTAATAAAAATTATACGGCTTGGAAAGAAATACAGAAAGCTGATATTGTGAGTCAACAAAATGTATATGTTAGATTCCAGAAGAAAATATAAATAACTTACTAAAATTGATAGAATAATTAGCACAGTTTCATGCTATAAAACTCAATAGATAAAAGTAACTTTTAACAAGTAGAAAATTTAATTTAAAAATACATTTGTAATAACATCAAAATTATAAAATTTCTAGGACTAAATATAACAAAATTACCTAGGAACTTTACAGAAAAATATGTACCATTACATTAAAAGAGAAATAAAACTTAAATAAGGAGAGTTGTACTTATTGTTTGTACCGAAAAGGTTTTGATAACAGAAATACTCACTCTTCCAAAACTGACTTATAATTTGAAAAATATTTTTATCAGAATCCTAAAAGGAAATTTGTGGTGCTGAAGAAGGTAACATTGAGCTTCATATGGAAAAGCAAAAGGACCAAAAAGATGGAGAAGATAAAAGACTTCCTCTTGCATACAATAATTAAGACAGGGGTCTTATGAGGGGATACAAACTTGAGAAGTGAGATGGACTCAAAAGCCTAGAAAAAGACCTATTCTCTTAGGGAATTTCTGTATGTGATAGTGATACAGGGAGAAAAACTGATCTCAGGTGGGTGACCTGCAAACGGTATAGGGAACCTCCAATTGACATTGGGAAGAAAACAATATCTGGACCTGACCTGCAGGAGTTTGTACTCTCAAAAACCGAAGAATGAATTTTAGGAATAAACAGAGGTTATGAGCAGAATAGATTTATTGAGGGAAAGAAAGCTCTTGTCCAAGAGAGGGACAGGAGAGGGGGCCCACATGAGTAGTTTCCCAGGAAGTTGTCTCTTCCAGGGACTTTTATAGAGGAAAACCATGTGGTGAGGCAAATCTAAGGTGGTAAAAACATGGGAACTCACTTAGGTGGACAAGAGGTGGGACAAAACTATGGCTAACCAATGAGATTACAAGCACCATTGCTCAGGTAAAATTGATTAAGTTCAGGCACAAATAGGGAAGTGAGTCACATAGCAAATGGGCATGAATATGGGACAGGGTCTCTTCCTGTTGGAGGTTGGGCTAGTGACTCATTAGGGCTCTGTCAAGGTGACTGATACCTATTTAAAATATCAATCCTTGATGCCCATGCCTAGGGAAGTATGTAGCTATGTTTCCTCTTTTTGGTCTTAAGGTGTGGCCCATAGGGAGTATCTGTCTCTTCCAAGTTGCAAAGTCACCTTGCCTTCCATCTTGTCTCCTTGAGGGCCTGGCCCTGTCTGACTGCCTAGAATATTTCTATCTAACTCAGCTGCCTACAACAATAGAAGATTAATAGCAGGTCATTTGATTTTTTTTTTTTTTTTCTTTTTTGGCAGAACCGGGGATTGAACTCAGGCCCCTGCACTTACCAGGGAAGTGCTTATTCCACTAAGCTATCTCCCGGCCCTTTTTCTTTTCTTTTTTTTTTTTTTTGTTGTTGTTGCTGTTGTTGTTTGTTTGTTTGAATAGGAGGTCATTTGAGAAACAGGGCACTTTTAAAATCTATCAATTCTTTCTTGGGTATGCACAGGTGAAAAAATAGAATTATGTGCCTACCACATACTATTTCTAAAATCTTGTTTCATCAAATTAAAATTTTAAATGAGAAATGGCAGCACTAATACAATGCAAAGTATCTTTATCATCTTCCATAAAGGAACTATAAAAAGTGAAACTTTGCCATTTCATATAAAACATATAAAAAGAATTTAAAAGCCCACATAAACTAGGATTTTTAGCACATAAATCTCACATTGCTGACACAGTGGTTCATGTCTGCAATCCCAGGACTCAGAAGGCTGAGGTAGGAGATCTCTGGTAGTTCTCAGTCAGCCTGGGCTACAAAGAGAATTCAAAGCCAACTTGAAATGAACAGTGAAACTGCCTCAAAAAGACAAAACAAAAACAAGAAAAACCTCTCAAAAGATTAATCTTTTGATTGATAGCAAAGTATTTACAAAAACACAAGATCTGCAAGTCAATTAAAAATTTTTAAAAATACAATAAAAGTAGGAACGCTTGAACAAGAAATTTACAGATCAATAACCACAAGTGGAAATAAGCTTATGAAAACATATTCAGTTTTATTAGAAATTGTGAAATGTAAATTCATACTACAAAGAAAATTATGAACTGTAAATGCAATCTATAATGAGATAACATCACAGCCACAATGCTGATGAAAATTAAAGTCTAGTGCTTTCACATGCTGCTCAGAATGTGGCAAAGAGTTAGATTTTATACTATGATAAGAGTATTAATAACTTCCTTAACCACTTTGGAACACAAATTATTGTTTTCTAATAAAATTGAAGATATATATATAAACAGAAATTCTGTTTTTGGAAATATAGACATATAGGCATCCCCAAATCCTAAAATAGACATAGTCATTCTATCTAGTAGTTTAGAAAATTATAAACATCTCGAATACCTATCAGCACTGGAACACATAAATAAATTTTATTTTATTATACTCATTGCAATAGATCATGATGCATTTTCAAATGTAATGGATTTCCATCACACAAAACATGAATTTTTAAAAATTGATAAAACTGTACACTGCGATTCCCTGTATCTAAACTAACATATTTGCTAAAGATTCAAGGAAATGATCTTACACATTTAAAGTCAGTTCATTCTTCAAAGAGTCAAAGACCTTGGCATGCTATTTGGAAAGGAAATAAAATTATAAATGCTCCACATTAGATCATAGCTTTTTCATGAAGAAAGCTAGATAAATATGACAGCAGCATAGGAATGCTCAGTTGTAACATTGCTTCTGGCAAGGAGAGTAAGTCTATTCTTTATGTGTTACCCATTTTCCATAAAAATTGTATTTGCTAAATGTATTATTTTACAAATTATTAAAAATCATTTAAGCACATGAAGCACATTTTTTTTGCCAGGAGCACTTTACAAGGAGGAATCTTTACTCCAATAGTTTAATTAGCCAAGGCTGATAGCAAAATTGCCATTGCAGCGATGTTTCACCATCGCCTCCACTCCCAGTCACCTCGTTTAATTTCTCCTGTTCCAGTTCTTCATTTGCCAGCCTATCTCCACATTATAGATTTAACACCCTAAGTAGGTTCGTCCACGTGGGGGAAAGGCACTGAACACACATGAGCCAGTGGAGAGCTTGATACTCTCTGGGCCTCACTTTAAATTAAAGCTGACACTCGGGCTGGTATTTCAAGCTCAGTAAGCATCATTAGGGTTAGAGGCAGTCTATGCCTGTGGGAGGGAAGATGGGGAGATGAGTCACTCCAAGGAGAAGTGGAGAAAGAAGCTGAAGAGGCAGGACACTAGGCAGGAAGAAGTCATCTAAAGTCTCAGTTCAAGAATCAGATGCAAAATCAAGGGGACCCTAAAAAGATTGCAAGCTGAAATTTGAATGGTTATAAAAGCATGTATACAACTTACAAAGTAACAAGGAGCACCATGTAAAATAGCCTTCTACAGTGAAAAGAACAAACTTTTGAGAGTTTATCATAACTCATTGTCACCCAAGAGGTCCCCAAGTCTATAAATAGAGACAGAAGGACTGCGCTGATTCAAGACAATAAGCTGCAACTATTCTCAAGGAGCGGCAGTTTGGTGAAGCAGAGAAGGTTGGTATTTCTACCAGACCTCTGAATGCCTTTGGTTTCTCTGCCTTTTATCTGAGACTAATTTTTCTTATTTTGTAGAATGGGGGAAGAAGAACTACCGTGGAGATGCTGTGAAATTTACTTGCTTTTTTCTATTTTTGGTGCAGGGTCTCACTATGCATGCAGCCCACATTCATAGTGATCTTCCTGCTTTTTGCCTCCCATGTGCTGGGATTACAGGCGTGCGCCACCATGCCCGGATTGCATCACCGGCTCAGCGCACCCGAAGGTGGGGCCGGCGCGGCTTGGGGGATGCTGTGAAATTTAGAGTTGATCCTAAAACTGACACAAAGGAAGTGAAAATCAAGGTCAGAGATGCCTGGAAAGGGAGACAGACTCTGAGGATGAGAAGGTGCCGCCATAAGCATAGACTGAGCCCTGAGGGCAGAGAGAAGGAATAACAGCCAATAGCAAGGGGGAAGCAGAAGTAGGGAGGAAATTTGATTTGTCTAATGCCAGATACCAGTGACTCAGTCAGACACAGAAACTTTCACCGCAGGACAGATTTCTAGTTACTAGAAAGGAGGGCGGAAAAGCCATCCTGCCAGTCTGTCCCAAAGGACAGAGGCAGGTAACCAAGATAAGGACTGCGACCCAGTTTCAGCGGAGAGGCGGATGACATAGGAACCTTGAGCAGTAGCCTAAGTCAGAGCATTAATCACATGTTCAATGCAAGAAGCCACAACCCTAACACCTAAGTCCTTGCTGCCTCTTCTGCCTCACAGCCAATCTAGGACAGAATCTTGTCCTCATTGCCCATCTGCTGTTCAAGTTTCTTTAGAACTGATTTTTTAATTTTTTTTGTATTTTAGGGAAGGGTCTACCAGGTTTTCAGGGGCTCACTACAAGATTGGACTTATAGGGATCCGCCTGTTTACAGCCTCACATGAACCTGGATTTAGGTGCATGCCATCATTCCCAGTCTCAATCTAGTATCAGCACACCCCCTGCTTGCAGACGCTTTAATCCGCTTTACAATTGACCCAATGTGGAGCCAGTTTTGACTCCTTAACTGCTCTAATTGTGCAGAAGTAACCATCCCTCTCCTCTGAGAAAGGGTCAAGAGCTCTGATCTGATCCAGGCTACAAAGTCTGAGAGTCAGGCTTATAAGGCAGTTGACCATTGCTTCTTCTGGGTACACTAGCAGAGGAAAGAGCTCCCTGGAGCAGCTGGAAGAGAGAAGCCACGTGGCAGGTGTGACACCATCCAGACTGAGGCCACGCGCGGCTCTGGATGTCAGCACTTGCAGCATTTTCTAGGATGCGTGGAGCTTGAGCATGTGGGTGTTAACAACCATGCTGGTGTCTACAGGACACAGTTACCTCAAACCCAAACCACTTTTCTTAGCCTGAGCTAATTCTCTGTTAGCTCTTAGGCATAACAGAGCAAACTGCCATTTATAAAGATAGCTGCTTCTGATTTTCTGCCTATGCTGATTGCAAGTTTGATACATGAAAGTAAAAACCAGTTACCTAAAAATGTGAAAAGAATCCTCAGAATACTTCCAATCGAATGTATGTGTTGCCTTTCAGAGTTCTATAAGTATGGTTGACTTGGAAACTCCCTTCAAAGGGAATCCATTGCACTTCTTGAGTTCAAAACTAATGCAATTTCAGAACAATGCTTAGAGTAAATTTTGTTCCCAATCTTCCTCTCACAGAGGACCTTAAGTATTTTCTAGCACTGCAAATATCTCCTTGAAGCTGCTTGAGAGCAATCTGGTCAAGCATTGGCCGTGACTCATCCACATGGATGACACAGACAAAGGAACTACAGAATAATGTACAGGACTACAAGATAAACCCTGAGAAGACTTCAATGACCACATAGGAAATATAAAGTACATGTGTTGGTATATAAGTTTGGATCTACCTAGGTCTTAACCATCCAGCAGAAAAGCATAAATGT